>JASPKZ010008856.1:1680000-1850027 GCA_030220185.1 Diploptera punctata
ACTTCCTCAAAATTTCCCTCATTTTTCCTTAGCTGTCCATTTCCATCATATACTGAATTTCTACGTGTGACCATATATTTAGTTTTATTGATATTTATTTCCAGTCCCAATTCCTTAGTGTTACTCAATAGTGTGTGCGTGTTGGCCTTTAGTATCTCCTCGCTATCGGCCAGTAGTACTACATCATCAGCATAAACTAAGAGCTTATTAATACCATTCAGTTGTAAGCCTTCCTCATTCTCTAAAGATTTAATGGCATGCTCTAGTACAAAATTAAATAGTAGAGGAGATAGTGCATATCCTTGCTTCAACCCATTCCGGATTTCAAAAGTGTCTGAATACTGTTTGCCTACACGCACCCTACTCTTTGAGCCATTTAGACACATTCGTATAAGTCTAACTAACTTTTTAGGAATTCCGAACTCCAGCAGGATACTATATAACTTCTCCCTCTTAATTGAATCATATGCTTTTTTGAAGTCTACATATAGTTGATGTACAGTACCATTATATTCCCGTTTCTTTTCTAAAATCTGTCCTATACTAAAAATCTGATCTGTTGTAGACCTGTTTCTTCTAAATGCACATTGATGATCTCCTAGAATGTCATCAATATAGGGAGTACGTCTGCTTACTAATATATTTGTTAGAATTTTGTACGAAGTTGAAAGTAATGAGATGCCCCTGTATTTGTTTGCAATCTGTTTTTATCTCCTTTCTTATAAATTGGTAAGATAATTGATTCCTTCCATTCATCTGGAAGAGCTTCTTTTTTCCCAAATCATACTAAGCAACCAACGTATCTTGTCCATCAATTTTTCTCCCCCTGATTTTATCAGTTCTGCTGGGATTTCATCTGAACCTGATGCTTTATACATCTTCAATTTTTCAATTGCCATTTAAAACCTCTAATGCACTTGGCTCTGCGACTAGCATTTCTGCTGTCTGTAACTTATCCTCCTCAATGTCTTGTTCTGTATGTACATTTAATAGCTGATTAAAGTAACTTTTCCATCTATTTAATATACTCTTAGAATCTTCAATCATATCCCCATTTTCATTCCGAATTATGTTTGTTCTAGCCTGAAACCCTTTCTTCTCTATACTAATTCCCATATATAATTCTCTAATGTTCCTATTTTTTGCGTTCATTTCAAGATCATTAATCTTCTCTCTCAAATATTCCCTCTTTTTACTCTTTAGTAACTTGGTGGGTTCCCGTTCAACACTACCCAATTGCTCTAAATTTACCTCATTTGGCTCGTGTAACCATTTCATTTTTGCTAGCTTTCTTTTCTTTACAATGTCGGCACATTCCTCATCAAACCATTTTTTGTTTTGCCTCTTTTTTAAACAACCAATGCTTTCTGATGCTGACAATTTAATACTATCTCTTATAGCCTCCCATTCTTTATTTATATCAGTTTCTTCTTCGTTTGCCACATTGTCATCTGAAGATTCCAGTACTTCAAATCTATTAGCAATTTTAATTTGGTATTCTTGCCGCATTTCATCATTTTTCAAATTTTTTAATTCATATTTTACAGAATCATCTGTAGCGTTTGTTCCTCTCATAAGCGATAGCCGTTGCCTGATTTTCACTCTGACCAGATGATGATCCGAATTGCAGTCTGTCCCTCTAACTGATGTAACATCAATGATGCTACTGTGCCAGCGTTTATCCACTAATACATGATCTATCAGGTTCCGAGTTTCTCCATCTGGAGACGTCCAGGTGTATTTATGAATATCCTTATGCTGAAATGTTGTGCTCTTAACAATGAGATTCTTTGATGTGGCAAATGTGACTAATCTAACCCCGTTGTCGTTACTATCTTCATGAAGACTGAATTTGCCTATTGTTGGTTTTAATATATCTTCCCGCCCCACTTTTGCATTAAAATCTCCTAAGACGATTTTCATATAATATCGTGAAAGGCTATCAAATAAGCATTCTAATTCTTCATAGAACTCATCCTTGATCTTGTCATCTTTATCTTCTGTGGGGGCATGTACATTTACAATTATAAAATCATGTCGTTTACCCTTTAGAATTACGTATTATATCCTATCACTAACAAACTTAATATCTCGGATAGCGGATAGTATCCTCCTTCTGACTAAAAAACCCGTTCCAAATGCAGGTCTTTCTGCACCCCCATAGTATAATGCAAAGCTTCCTGATTCCTGACTACCTACTCCTGGCCACCTAACTTCCTGTAAAGCGGCTATATCCAAGGGCGATTTATCTAGTTCCCGCGTTAATATCTGTAGTGCCACTGTATTCTTTATTGTTGGTTCCATATTGTATTGTAACACTTGTGAAATGAAAGTTTAAGAGAAATAAGATGTACCGTGAGATGAGAGAGAAACATAGAGGCAGGAGAATAAACAGATGCTTCTCGCGAAGTGCGACTTGAGCGAATTCACTGTTTTATGAAGTTTTTATCTCGGCAAACATTCCGTTCCACAAATTCATTGTGTTCATAGGTTTCCTGCAGAAATGCTCTGGATAATCCATCCAGGATGAGCCGATAATTAGAAATAATTGAAATTACTGCTATCGATGTCAGACGAACTAAATTGAACAAGAAACAAATCTGAGTCTCAATTGATCAGACCACAGATTCGTTCCATCGCCATGTTGTAAATGTACGTGTTTGTTGGGGAAATGAGTTAAGGAAATAGTGGTGATATTTTCCTTCAACAATTGAAATCTTGGAGAAAGAGTTATTCTCCATCTGTGCAAATTATTTGACACGGCAATGAACCGTCTGTGGCCTATCGGTATGTAGCATATTATGTGCTTCTCTTTCTCGTGGAAGCTGAACCGTAGACATATGTAGTAAAAGCCGCATTCTCCATTAAGGCTTTGTATTCAAAGAGGTCACATGTAACATACTTGCCAGAGAGTTGCAGAAGTTATAAAGGATAATTTTCCAGATTGTGGATATAAAGGAACGGAAATGTGAAAAAAAAACTTTTTCTTTTGCGAAAATAGTCATGTCGTGTGAAAAGCTTTTCAGTGAAGCCCATAGGATTATATCTTCCGCCAAAACTCCAGTCCTTACAAGGTGGTAACCTCGTAGATGTCTGTAAAATAATTCTGGTAAACATTTTGAAAATGTGATAAAAGTCGAACCTGCAAAGTCTCCTACGATTCGTGGGCAATGTACATAAGGTCAATCTAATACTAATAAAATGCATATTCAAATTACGTTGGGAGTAAAAAATTGAAATGTAACCCGTTGGCAGATGCCGTCGTCCTCTAATTTGTTAAAATAATTTATATAAAATATTATTTGGAGGTCTTTCGGAAGTTAACTTCCATTATCAGCAGAATGCGTATGCGCTACTAGTTGTTGTATTTAATATGCTGTAGACGTTGATGGTCTTGATGCGTCTATACCTATCTTACACGAGATAGTTAAAAACCAGTCAGTTCATACTGGAGACGCATCAAGATTATCAACGTCTACAACGTCTTAAATACAACAACTAGTAGCGCATACTCATCCTGCTGATGATGGAAGTTAACTTCCGAAAGGCCTCCAATTAATAACATTTTACATACATTATTTTAACAAAGTTGAGGACGACGGCACCTGCCAACAGGTGCATTTCATTTTTGAATTTGTATCCAATGCAAATAAAATGAATTTCCTTCCTTTCAAAATGTCAATAAATTCCATTACTACACTATACTAGGATCATGTATGGAAAAGAACAGTTACATTCGTTTCTACATCTGTTCGGAAAAGAGATACAAACAAACAGAACCGTTCGCAAGCTACGAATCTAACTTAAATTTTCAGTGTATACATTGTCTGGAATTTTAATAAAGAGTTAAGTTTATAACGTGAATGTTTGACAGTTTATATATATATATATATATATATATTATATATACACGTTATTGTTAAATAACAATACAATTGGGCATTTATTTTACTCAGTCTGTTACAGAAGAACTGCCAGAAAGCAAAGCGAACTACTTTATTTAAATCATGCTCCGCGGAAACTAGGATCCTGGTAACCAATACGGAAGCAACATTAAGTTGAAATACACATAGTATGTTCATTCTCTTCCTAGCATATCTGTAATACAATGTATTTATATGCACCAAACTGAAAAAGGAGCACAACAAAATGAATTCTTAAGTTTACCTGTTTATAAGCAAGAATCAATTGTGTTAATGAATAGAAATGCAGCCGTTATAAAACAATAAGACCTAATATAGTATGTTGGAAGTTACATACCTGACTTCTTGAACGTCATTTTCATCAGAGTACCGAAACATGATGTTGTTCAACCACAGATCTCCGTGAATTAGTACATTATATCCATCTTCTTGTCTGAGGACAGAATTAATCCAACGACCAAAAGTCTCAGATTCTAGAGCCGTCAGACTGTCGACACACTTTTCATAACCGGACCATTTCTCGGCTTCACGTTTTACAGATTTCACAGTGTTTTGAAAGTATGCGTTCATTCCAGAATATTCTTTATTTTCAAAATAATAGTCAAGAAATGTTTTGAAACTACTTGGTTCTTGTTGACGAACCACTACTGAACATGCGTGGTACTGTGCAATGTTTCTTAAAACATGAAGACAATGTTTCAAATCCAGACCATGAGTTACAGTAGCAAGTGTAAATCCTTGTTTCTTCAGGTCCTCCAGTACTATAGCTGTTGGTACATCCTGCGTGTAAATACATTTAGCAGCTATGGGCTGGTAGCTGCCTCGAAATGCCTTTTCTAATAACTTGTTAATTGGTATATGAATATTAGCCAATGTTTTAGCTTCTGTTTTGAATATATCATTACCTTCCGTTATCTAAAAAGAAACAAATGACGTTTTACTTTAGTTGAATGCAGGCTTCCAAGACCGCTAGACATAATATTAAGATATTCCGGGCTATGTGACCGTGGTCCATGACTGGTGTTTATTCCAGATGTTTCTCCCTCGACTGCGGAAGGCATCTTTAGTGGCGAGTACTAAAAGTAGTTTTCCCTGGTCGGAGGTTCGACTATGATTGATTCACCCGGGAATACTGCCTAGAAATTCTAGCCACTGAACATACCCTCCGCAGTCGAGGGAGAAACATCTGGAAGAAACACTAGTCGTGGATCACGGATCTCTTAATATTACGTTTTACTTTATTATCCATTGAGTGTTTAAAACACGTGTTCACACGTTGAAATATGTTTTATGAGGGAAAAACAACATTTAATATGAATTATATTATGAAGTAATGGCTAAATTCGAATAGCTAGGAGCAATGTTTGCAACTGGAATGAGATCAAGAAAGGAATTAAGCATAGACTCAACTCTGCAAACGCATGATATTAAGAATTGCATGGATTCCTTTCCACCCCATCTTCTCTTAAATAATACATAAATTACACTAAATATATATAAATGGTTATTATTCCAGTTATATGGGTGCAAAACATGGTCTCATATTTCAAGGCAGGAAGAAAGTGTTATTGTATTAGGAAATAAATTTTTTAGGAAGACTTTTGGACCAAAATGAGATAAACACAGAGGGGAATGGGCAAGTTAATACGTGAACTTTATGAGAAACCAAAAGTAATGTGAATCGAACTGAAACAGGGGCGTGGATAACCAGAGAGAAAGGTCCAGTAGGTGGGCTGAGAATTTGATCGTATTAGCTAAGATATATGCAAAAATCTTATCATATAGAATAAATAAAATAGTTGAAACAATATTACGTGAGGAACAAAATGGATTTAGAAAGGGTAGGTCAACTATAGATTGCGTTTTTACAAGGGCCCATTCAATAGAAAAAAGAGAATTTAATTTATTCACGTATATAGCTTTTGTTGATTATACTAAAGCATTTGGTAGTATAAGTAGAAATAAATTATGGAACATATTAGAAATGAAAGGAATTCCTCAACACCTTATAAGAGCCATTCGGAGTTTGTATATAGAAACAAATTTTTAAATAGACTGCGGAGATAAAATTAGTAAACGAAAAAATACAAATAAACCATGGAGAAAGAATAGGGTCCGTTGTCACCAGTATTATTTAATTTATACTTGGACCATGTCATAAATGAATGGCAAAAACAAATTAATATAAATAGTGTATTGACAACTCTGCTTTTTGCAGACGATCAAGTAATAATGACAGCATCAGAAAATGCTTTACAACAATTCCTCTATACTTTAAATAATATCTCTCTAAAATACAATTTAAGAATATCTACATCTAAAACAAAAATATTAGCTCTGAAAGGAAAATGTGCAATAAGAACATAAATAGTGATAAACAATGTAATTATATTTGGTTCATCTTCCGGGCTTATAGGCCGTGGTCTGGTTGTCTTCTTACTCGACGTTTCGTCTACTGCTGCGGTAGACCTCATCAGGAGATACTGCGTGCTCTCTGTGAACTCCTCAACAGTCGGCTGCAGACTGGCTGGTGGTTGGAAACTGTCTCTCTTTTTATAGCTAAACCCTGGGGGGGGGGTTTCTGCATTTGCTGTTGTGCCGATTGCAGAAGTCATAGGCTTCGTTGTCGTGTTATGCAGTGCTGGGATCCAAATTTTGTTTATCTTCATGGTTTCTTCTTCGGCCTATAAGCCCGGAAGACGAACCAAATATGGATCAAGACGCCGGCCGTGAAAGCCTACAATTATATAAATGTAATTATAGACCAAATTTAGAATTTTAATTATTTGGGATGTCATTTAGGTAATTACAGAAATTTAGATAAACACACTAAAATACGAGTACAACGATTCAATTATCTATGTGGCACAATTCAAGTATTTTATTGAATAAAACTAGAAAAGAAACTATTTTAAAATTTTACAAAGTACTGGCACTTCCATCTCTTTTCTATGAATGTGAAACCTGGACATTAAACAAAGGCAGACAGTAAACAAATAGATGCTGCAGAAATGAAAATGTTGAGAGCAACAGCAGGATATCAAAGGACCGATGAAAAGAAAACGAAGATATAAGAACAGAACTTAATATATTTAATCTCTGTGAAAGAATAAAATACTATCAAAATGCTTACCTTCAGCACGTATTATGAATGAATGAACAGCGCATACCAAGAAAAATGTATAATTATAAACCAAAAGGGTGAAGATTGTTGGGAAGACCATTGAGGAGATGGAAGGACCAATTCGACCTATAATTAGATCGGAACAGGCCATTGGGCTTAATCCTTATTGTTGTTGATGATGATGATAATAATAATAATATTAGCCATAATTACAGGAAGTGAATTATACAAGGAATGATTGACTAACATTGAACTCAGGAATGGGTTGTATGGAAAACAACCTCATATCCTTACAACCATGAATCTGGCGATTCACTGGAATCATAGTTGTGCTTTGCACCTTTAAAAGGAATTACATGTGTGGTAGCCCCCGTTGTTTTCCACACCGGTAAAATGATGAGGATGATAGTTATGATGGCCGGATGATTTTCGGGACCGTTGGGCCCTAAGCGTCCTGACATTTGTATAACAGGTTACAAAACCCCGAAAATATCTCACCCTAGAGGCTGTCCCGCTGCGTTACAAGGAAGTACGCTTCTTCGAGACCACAGCGATGGACATTGTTACGAATATGATAGATTTGAAAAGTTCTGTAATTCTTGTATAAACGTTTTCACAACGTGTATATATATATATATATATATATATATATATATATATATATATATAGTAAAGTAAAGTAATCCCACAACAGGCCTCAGGAGGCCCTTGGGGTAGTAGGAGGTTAAGGCTCCCACTTTTTCCAGACAATCGGCACTTTATGTCAGTCGGGTTGTCAGCCTTTACCCCCAGAACAAGCGTCTGGTACTCATTTCAGTTAGAGGCTGAGTCGACCCCAGGGTCATAGTGCTACCAGAGGGCTTGAGTCAGTTTAAAAATCCTGACACCAACGGGACTTGAACCCTCGACCCTCCGGCTTGTAGCTCAGTGCCTTAACCACTACGCTACGGCTATATATATATATATATATATATATATATATATTGCTAAAATGGTTAGTGATGAAATAATATTTCCTCGAACATGTATATGTATAGAAGAAACTATATATATATATATATATATATATATATATATGACATGATAAGAAAAATACTCGGACGGGCATTTATTTTTTCTTATGTCAATTTAAGGTTGCATTGCTCAAATTTATTTATATGCACATCATATAATGATAGGTGGTATGGCGGGATCCAGTTCAGGAACCGTTACAGGCCATGAGATATAAAATTGACTGTAAAAATTAAAATTGAGAAGATTGCTTAGGTCAAATTTATAAAAAATAAATTCCTTGCTTACTTACTTACTCACTGGCACTATCGAACTCGTAGGTTCATGATCGCACGAACATAAGCTCTCCATACATCCCTATCCTGAGCTAATGCTTTCCAATCATTCCCTGTATAATCTACTTCCCTCAAATCATAGTTAATGTTATTCTCCCACCTCATTCTTGGTCTACCAAATGGTCGTTTTCCCTCTGGCTTTCCTACAAGAAGCTTCCATGCAAGTCTTTCATTCCCCATACGTGCAACATGTCCTGCCCATCGCAGTCTATGAGACTTAACTGTTCTTATTATATCTGGCTTCCTATAAAGACCATGTAGTTCATTGTTAAGTAGTCTTCTCCATTCACCTGTCTGTTCATCTCTCTTTGGTCCAAAAATTTTCCTAAGTACTTTATTCTCAAATACTTGAAATCTCCTTTCTTCTCTTAAAGTAAGAGTCCATGTTTCGCACCCATATAATATAACTGGTAGAATAAGAGTTTTATATATTTTCAGTTTAACGTCTTTTGAAAGGAGTTGGGACATCAAGAGTCTCTGCAATGCATAATAGCACGCATTTCCAGAATTGAGCCTATGTTTAATTTCTTTGTGAATCTCATTCCTATTTGTGATTATTGTTCCTAGGTATTTGAATTCAGCCACTTCCTCAAAATTTCCCTCATTTTTCATTAGCTGTCCACTTCCATTATTTAATGAATTTCTACGTGTAACCATATGTTTAGTTTTATTGATATTTACTTCCAGTCCTAATTTCTTAGTGTTACTCAATAGTGTCTGCGTGTTGGCCTTTAGTATCCCCTCGCTATCGGCCAATAGTACATCATCAGCATAAACTAACAGCTTAGTAATACCATTGAGTTGTAAGCCTTCCTCATTCTCTAAAGATTTAATGGCATGCTCAGGTACAAAATTAAATAGTAGAGGAGATAGTGCATCTCCTTGCTTCAATCCATTCTGGATTTCAAAAGTGTCCGAAAACTGTTTGCCTACACGCACCCTACTCTTCGTGCCATTTAGACACATTCGTATAAGTGTAACTAACTTTTTAGGAATTCCGAACTCCAGCAGGATACTATATAACTTCTCCCTCTTAATTGAATCATATGCTTTTTTGAAGTCTACATATAGTTGATGTACTGTGCCATTATATTCCCATTTTTTCTTTTCTAAAATCTGTCTTATACTAAAAATCTGATCTGTTGTAGACCTGTTTCTTCTAAATGCACATTGATGATCTCCTAGAATGTCATCAATATAGGGAGTAAGTCTGCTAACTAATATATTTGTTAGAATTTTGTATGAAGTTGAAAGTAATGAGATGCCCCTGTAGTTGTTGCAATCAGTTTTATCTCCTTTCTTATAAATTGGTACGATAATTGATTCCTTCCATTCATCTGGAAGATATTCTTTTTCCCAAATCATACTAAGCAAACAGCGTATCTTGTCCATTAATTTTTCTCCCCCTGATTTTATCAGTTCTGCTGGGATCTCATCTGAACCTGATGCTTTATACATCTTCAATTTTTCGATCGCCATTTCAACCTCTAATGCACTTGGCTGTGTGACTAGCATTTCTGCTGTCTGTAAATTATCCTCCTCAATGTCCTGTTCTGTATGTACATTTAATAGCTGATTAAAGTAACTTTTCCATCTATTAAATATACTCCTGGAATCTGCAATCATATCCCCATTTTCATTCCGAATTATGTTTGTTCTATCCTCAAACCCTATCTTCTCTATACTAATTCCCTGATATAATTCTCTAATGTTCCTATTTTTTGCATTCATTTCAAGATCATTAATCTTCTCTCTCAAATATTCCCTCTTTTTTACTCTTTAGTAGCTTGGTGGTTTCCCGTCTAATACTACTCAATTGCTCTAAATTTACCTCATTTGGATCGTGTAACCATTTCATTTTTGCTAGCTTTCTTTTCTTTACAATGTCGGCACATTCCTCATCAAACCATTTCTTGTTTTGCCTCTTTTTTAAACAACCAATGCTTTCTGATGCTGACAATTTAATAGTATCTCTTATAGCCTCCCATTCTTTATTTATATCAGTTTCTTCTTCGTTTGCCACATTGTCATCTGTAGTTTCCAGTACTTCAAATCTATTAGCAATTTTGATTTGGTATTCTTGCCGCATTTCATCTTTTTCAAGGTTTTTTAATTCAAATTTTACAGAATCATCTTTAGCGTTTGTTCCTCTCATAAGCGATAGCCGTTGTCTGATTTTCACTCTGACCAGATGATGATCCGAATTGCAGTCTGTCCCTCTAACTGATTTAACATCGATGATGCTACTGTGCCAGCGTTTATCCACTAATACATTATCTATGTGGTTCCGAGTTTCTCCATCTGGGGTCGGCCAGGTGTATTTATGAATATCCTTATGCTGAAATGTTGTGCTCTTAACAATGAGATTCTTTGATGTGGCAAATGTGACTAATCTAACCCCGTTGTCGTTACTATCTTCATGAAGACTGAATTTGCCTATTGTTGGTTTGAATATATCTTCCCGCCCCTCTTTTGCATTAAAATCTCCTAAGACAATTTTCATATGATATCGTGAAAGGCTATCAAATATGCATTCTAATTCTTGCATTCTTGATCATGTCATCTTTATCTTCTGTGGGGGCATGTACATTTACAATTATAAAATCATGTCGTTTACCCTTTAGAATTATGTATGATACCCTATCACTAACAAACTTAATATCTCGGATAGCGGATAGGATCCTCCTCTTGACTAAAACACCCGTTCCAAATGCAGGTCTTTCTGCACCCCCGTAGTATAGTGCAAAGCTTCCTGATTCCTGACTACCTTCTCCTGGCCACCTAACTTCCTGTAAAGCGACTATATCCAAGGGCGATTTATCCAATTCCCGCGTTAATATCTCTAGTGCCCCGCTATTGTATAAAGTCCTAACATTCCATGTTCCTAGGAACCTGTTCCTGTGTTTGAGCCTTTGGCATGGGTTCCCTGAAGTAGTCCCCGTCCGGAGAACCGAATGGGGGACTATTTTGACCTCCGGAAAATTTTACCCCAGTTGAACCCATGTCCGCATTTCTTGACGGTTGTATTTTTACGGTGAAAGATCGTCACTCTTTCGCCCAAGGTACTTTTTTCGTCTGGCTTATCACCTTCGACCAGTCCGGCATGGGTAACCTTATCGGCAGCAATGCTACACCGCCGGCATAGCTCTCAGGATCATTTAAGCACGCAAGCCACTCCACCAGGACAAGGTAAAGATACCATGGAGGGAAAGTAAAATATTTATTATATTTACACATATCATCACTACACTTCGTTAATATGATTGTAAGTTCTTGGTCATATTAAGTTTACTTCACTGTGCACTTCACTTTATTTCTGGTGAATAATTTAGATAAATGTGAATTTAACGTGCTTACACACGGTGCGAGGAATATACGTCTTCTAGTCATGATAATTTTCCCTCAACTGACGCTTAGAGCAAATACAATCATGTAAAAAGATTTTAGAATAAAATAGAATGTATTTATTTAGCCTAATGGAGTTAAGGCCATGTGGCTTTCTCTTCCGCTCACTAGGACAAACATATGTTACATTAGAAATATAAAAAAATAAAATAACAGTACGTACTAGACAATTAATTGTCTGGTAAAACTGAACAATAATAAACATGTGTAATAATACAATAAAATTAATACAATTACAATTTAACTATTAGAATAATGTATACTAAAAGAATAACAGCTCGAATCTACTATACATGAAAAGAAACGAAAAAATATACACAAAGAAAGTAATAAATTGCAATGAATTAATCTATCGCTTATATATATATATATATATATATATATATATAGGTAAATATATTGGCAAATATCAATACTACTTATTAAATAAAGAAAGGAAAAGAAACAAATTATTAATAGTTAACAAAGTAATATTAGTGAGATGTTTCTGTTAATAATTTTATTTTGAATTTGTTTCTGAAAGATGGTAAAGTTTGGCAGTCTCTGACATAGGGTGGAAGAGAATTCCATGTTCTAGCAAGAGAAAATATAAAAGATTTCGAGTAATAGGTAGTGTGTTGAGGATATAAAGGACAATGTGCTGATGGGATCGATTATCTTATTTATGTGTATCAGAGAGTCTAGCGAAGCGGCGTGATAAATAATAATGTAATGATGTATATAATATTTTATAGAGAAGAGATAGGGAATGGATGGTTTTACGACCTTGTATATGAAGCCATGACAATTGTTCCAGGGATGGTGTAACGTGGTCAAATCTGTGAATACCACAAATAAAATGTATGCAAAATTATGAACACGTTGAAGTCTTAAAACAAAGCTTCTCGAAAGTTCCAGGATTTACGTAAATTAAAGTGGTAGCCCTGAATGAACAGGAACGCCTATGATATAACATGAAAACCAATCAGGAAAATTCATAATTAATTAACACCTCCTATAAGAGGACGAACCATATAATTGCCAACCTGGTGCAAATAAAATCAGGCTGTGACTTGTATTTTCAAGAACAAAGGACTCTGACGTAAATAGCAGGAGCAGGTGCATAGAAGCGAATCGAACCTTCTGTAAATAGCCTCCATGCAATGAGCACTGTATAAAGTACGTATATTACGCAACAAAATGTAAATCTATAAATTTAAAATAAATTATTATTGGAAGTGAGAGTGGAATTTAAAGATCATCCAATAGGTTTTTCAAAATGTGTACTATACCTAATTAGATATATAGATTTATATTTTTTGCACAATGAGTTTTAAAAAAAGGTATAAACATTACGTAAACCAGTAGCATTAATTTTATGAAATTTCAGATTCCACATCAGGATGCACGTCAAATTGTTTAATCGCGTGTTACAGTGGAGATGATCAAATTTGTGTAATGCACATTTGAAGTTTCTATCATATACATCACCAATGCCAATTTACAAATTGATACGGAAATGATTTCTCTCTGTTAATAATACCGTACATATTCTAATGATAAATGATTACTTTTTATTTAGCCCTAAAATTAAATAAGTACTAACTATATTAATTTATACTAAATAAATTGTATGCCTAAATAGTATATATTGGTTAAATTCATGGTAAGTCCCGAATGGCCTACAGAGTGTTAAAACATCTTAAGTTGAGAAGACAAGGTGACTATTTTACAGTTTTATTCGAATGTTCTATTATTGTAATATTTATTGATTACCCTTGCTTGTATACCTCTAAATGTATCTAGTATATTTGGGTTTATTTATATTTTGTCGAACATTCGTATATTTTATTGAATATTGGAGTAGATGGTATATCATTTTCGTTTTGCCAGGCTTTTCAAAAAATTAATATAATAAAATAACAAATAGTGTGAAAAAAACTACCGGTACATATTATAATATAGAATGTATTCTTACCTTAGAAATCTGCCCCTGTTGTCTCTTACATTTAACAATAATAGATATCTCCTCAGTTTTTCCATTTTCAGTTGTTGTTACAGTAGCTCTGTAAATTTCACTGCTATAATGATCACCTGCTGCTCCAGTTCGTTTGATATCAAAGGAAATTATTTTTTTATCAGAATGTTTTCCATCATATTTCAGAGCCTTCTCAAAAAAATCGCTAGTAATCCAATACGGCACACTTTCAGCCATTTTGTTACCTATAGGGAATCAATTTTGTTTTAGATTTTTAAAAAATGTCTAAACAAAGCTCCTATATTTATGTAAAGTCAGCTATGAAGAAAGTTAGAACTACCTCGTGATGAAAACATCATATCTCCGGTAGTATTTACCTTTCGTTGCTACAATTTTTTCTGTCAAATAAGGGTAATTTTTTCTCTAACATGTATATATATATATATATATATATATATAGTGTTCTGTTCTAAATATATATATATATATATATATATATATAGTCTGTAAGTAAAATTTCTGAAATATATATATATAGAGTGTTCAGAAATTTACATACAGACTTTTAGAGCTTCTAGAGAGGACTGACTAGGTAAAGGTTTGAATAGGAACTTTTACCCGGAATCATATTGTTTTCGTGCTGCAGGTATAAAAAGTTCGGATTAAGCCTTAAAATCTGCCGGTTTAAATTGTTAGTAAATTTAATGATTTATGGCTCAATTAATTACATTAACAATTCCCTGATTCCGTGAAAATGTCTAATGCCAACAGACAAATAAAGAAACTTTACTTTTTACTGTAAGAATAAGATGCAACGAATGCACCAGAACCTGATTAGCAGTTACAATGTGTGTAACGAGCCACATTGAACCGCTATTGTATTAACCACTATGTTAAATACAGGTATTCAAAAGGTTGCGCACAAATTTCAGGAGCTTATAGAAGGGTCGAAATGCAACAGCTTTTGATTAGTAACTTATGGTCTGGAAAGTAATCCTGGGTCAGTACAAGCCTGGGAAAGATAGGATGGACAAGAAATTATTTTGTGCACACGCTTAAGCAAATCTAAATGTATTCACGATTTGGTTATACAACATTAGGTGTTCAAAATGCCTATCACCACATTGAATACTGGCATATTATCGTCGTAGAAAGTTCTGGCTACCAAGTACATCACGCACCTCACGAACTTCATCAGATGCTCCACGTATTGGCGCGAGATGTTCTTCTTGGTTGGGAACTGATGTCTTGTACACAAGGCTTTTGATATGCCCCCAGAAGAAAAATTCAAGAGGCGTCAGAACAGAGGAGCGGGATGGCCATGCAATTGAACCTTTCCTTCCGATTCAACACCCGGGATAAGTGTCATTGACTAAGTTACGGACTTGAAGAGTGAAGTATGCTGATATTTCGACTAAATTCATCCACAATTTTACGACGCACGATAAGTGGTACATCCTCTAAAGTTCTGGAAGAACTTCTTGGACGAAGGCCTTATACTTATTCCATTCAAGGTTGCGGCAGGAGGTACGGTCCGATTATGTGATCACCAATAAAACCGGCCTATGATAATGGTGATGTTGGAATGCAACGTGGGGATTGTGCCGCGCCGAAACATAGCTGTTACGACAATTAAAAAACCCATCTCTGGTGAACTATCCGTCATCTGTGAAAAACACGTTGCTTAAAAGCTGGGCTCATTCTTACCACGGTCAATCCATTAATAAAATTGAAGTCGTCGTGGGAAATCATCCACACTCAATCACTGAACTTTCTGATGGATTATATGGGTGCAGCTGGTTGTTATGTAGAACACACCAAACACTACGTTCGGAAATTTCCATAGTATGAGCGATGGCACGCGTGCTGGTAGATGTATCTTCTTCCACCTGAGCAAGAACTTCCTCTTCCATAGCCACTGCTCTAATCGTACGTGACCGGCCTACATGACGCAATGGACGCAAGGAATCTGTCTCCCCGAGTCGATAATGAACGTTTTGAAACGTTCGAGGATGTGATTTACGTCTCATCGGATATTGTACGCTGTAGAAACGTTGAGCTTCGTATGCATTACCATTTGCTGTACCGTGTATTCCATTTCACAAAAATCACGAACGCAGCTACCTTCAAAGTAATGATGCAGTGGGCTTTTACAGTACACTTCAGGTACCGTACTTCAGCAGACTAGTACACAAGTGCAATACTGGCACTGAACATTATGCCAACAGACAGAGTGTCATCATAAATTCACGCAGTAGCGTATCGAATCCAGTGCCTATCTAAAGAGTAAGCGTAGACCCGCGTTGAGGTTCCCGACTTTCCCGGCTTGTACTGACCCAGAATTACATTGCAGACTATAAGTTACTAATCAAAATTGTTACATTTCGACCCCTCTATAAACTCCGGAAATTTGTGTGCAACCTTTTGAATCACTCTGTATTGCAGAAGAGTTTGGTTAGTTGGCGTTTGAACAATTATCTTACAATAATATAGTAAAATTTATTTATTTTTCCTTTGTCATTAGAACTGTGAGGAGTTATTGCACTCCCAATATGCATTCGAGTTCTCCTTATTCTCGTCTTCTTGAATTTAGACATTCTCATGAAATCAGCAAATGTTGAGTTATGTATTTGTAATTAATAGTCATTACATTGCTATCGATTTATCCCCTGAACACGAGGGAGATTTAACGTTTAAGGCGAAATAAATTTACCCGCTGCACGAAAACAGTTCCGGAAGTTTCCTATAGAAGACATCTACAAAACCTTATAATTGTGTAATAGAAATTTCCGCACATCTTGTATATCTTAAACCATTCAGTGTATAATATATATATATATATATATATATATATATATATATATACATAAGCAATTCCTGAAAATCTATTGGTACACCTATCTCTGAACTGTTTGAGGTAAGACTATGCAACTTTCAAGACATTTCATTCAATGCATGGTCTACTTTAGCAGGAAATTTTTGAAAGTAGACTCTCACAAGCTATTGTTTCATTTATTAATTAAATAAGAATTAAACATAGTTTATTTGATTTTCATATTTATTATATAATTCAGTGTACCGAAACAGCTGTCACTGAATTATATAATAAATATGAAAATCAAATAAAACTACGTTTTATTTTTATTTAATTAATAAATATGGATTTTCATCAAGTAAACACCAACTCAATTGATTATTGTTTCATTAATAATTTAAGTGGAAAAGAAATAGTAATTTCTGATTATAAGTCAAGATGGATTCAACATGTTCATCGAATGGAAGATCACAGAATACCCAAACAAATGTTAAGATATCAACCTGCAGGAAGAAGAAGACCAGGACGTCCACTCAAAAGACTTTTGGATGGTGTTTCTCTTGAGGCCGAAACAGGTCAACAAATGGCCTAAATTCGTGAATGTAGGGCCTACTATGATGATGATGATGATGAAGAAATAGTAATTTTTCAAAGTTAACATTTAATAAAGTATTAGACACAATACTACAATCAAGTCCACCGCTGTGGTATTGATATAGCGTGCTGCCTTGTCACGCAGCGGGCCTGGGTTTGATCCCCGGTCGGGACAAGTTTCCTGGGTGATTTTTTTTTCGGGGTTTTTCCTCACCTGTAAGACAAATGTCAGGAAACGTTAAACCCTAAACGGTCCCAGAACATCAACTAGCCATCATTATCATCATTAACGTATTCACTAAGTTTAGCATTAAAGCCTCTCCTGGCGCATCAATACTATCATCACATCATCGGGGCAGTGTAACTCCATCTTCTAGGCGCCTCAATCTCTGAAGTGAGTTACAATAACGCCAGACCAGGAGAGAGTACCAGAAAGTGGAAATGACAATGTGCTAGCATTGAATAAAAACTACAGCCTCTAGGGCAGATTTTTTTAACTTTCTTATTTATTGTAGAAGAGAAGACGGTACTTTTAACATAGGTATAGGAAGAACAAACTTTTGTAGTCTGATTTCATAAGTAACGTGTACATAATAGTTTATGGTATCTAAAATATAGTTGCATATTTTAAAAACTAAATACATCCTGTACTAAGTCAAGTAATTGTAATAATATCGAGTAATTAGTCGCAGAGATATAATTTTTATTAGTTACTTTTTATTCATCTTCACAATAGTCCACAGAGTCAGTTGCAACTAGTGTAAACAGTAGCTCATCACACACACACACACACACATACATACATATATATATATATATATATATATATATATATATGGACATTGGCATCTTTTAAGAGAAATCTAAATTTATATTTGCTCTAACCTCGACTTCATTATTACCTAGTGTAAGGTATATATATATATATATATATATTAATTGGTTTTTTCTCGTATAATTTATCATATTTATATATAATAATAATTATTCTATTATTATTATTATTAAATTATTATTGTAATTAGCTTAAGTATTATTATTGTTATTATCGTATAAAGTGTTGCTTGTAGATGAAATTTACATTGCTACATTTATTGTACCTTTAATTGTTTATAACTAGTATAGTGTATATCTATATTTGTCAAATATTTATTTGTATTTGTGTTGGCTGAGTGGAAGAGAAGGCCTTAACTCTGCCAGAATAAATAAAGCATTATTATTATTATTATTATTATTATTATTATTATTATTATTATATATCGATGCTATAATTAAATTTTGACATAGAGCAATGAAAGCCTAATATGGCATGAAAAGAAAAATAAATGCTTGGAGGGATTTGAAACCAGACCTCGGAATTGATACTTCAGTGCGCTGCCACTTATGCTATCCAAGCAATCCTAGCACAAACATGTATTTTTACATATATTCTGTATTACAAGAAGTAGCGGGAACTCGGTCTCACTGCCCTCTACTAGCTACTGTAACAAGTAAGGAAATTAAAGAGAATTTTTATTTTATAGCAGTGACGCTTCTTTATTTCGATGTTATAATTAAATTTATATAAATAAATATAAATATTTGCTAGGATTGCTTACATAGTGTAAGTGGCATCGCACTGAAGTAGGAATTCAGAGATCCGGGTTCAAATCCCCATTCAAGCATTTATCTTTCTTTTCATGTCATATATATATATATATATATGGAACGATAAGAAAAATAAATGCCTGGACGGGATTCGAACCCGGATCTCTGAGTCTGTACCTCAATGTGATATCCATTACACTACCAGGCGAATCCAATTCAAACACTTATTTTTTCTTATATCCCGTCCAGGCATTTATTTTTCTTATCATTCCATATTAAGCTTGCATTGCTCAATGTTAAACATTTAATTATAACATCTATAAAGCGTCACTGCTATAAGGTAAAAATATTCTCTTTAATTTGCTTACTTGATAGTAGATTCGAGCTGTTATTCCTTTTTTATTCATTGTATCATTAATTTAATTTTAATTGTATTTAGTTTCATTCTATTATTAGACATTAATTTCATTATTATTCAATATGACAGATAATGAATTGTTCAATAACTATTATTGTAACTTTTTTTTGTATTCATATGTAACATGTTTGTCCTGTCTAATATGACTACTATTGTAATTTTTTTGTATTCATGTGTAACATATGTTTGTCCTGTTTTATATGACTATTATTGTATTTTTTTTTGTATTCATATGTAACATATGCTTGTTCTGGTGAGTGGAAGAGAAGGCCACATGGCCTTAACTCCACCAGGCTAAATAAATAAAATAAATAAAAAAATAAATAAAAAGACCGAGTTCTCGCGGACATCTAGTAAGAATGGAGAGTATAATACATATATAAGAAAAATAAGTGTTTGAATTGGATTCGCCTGGTAGTGTAATGGATATCACACTGAGGTACAGACTCAGAGATCCGGGTTCGAATCCCGTCCAGGCATTTATTTTTCTTATCATTCCATATTAAGCTTGCATTGCTCAATGTTAAACATTTAATTATAACATATATATATATATATATATATATATATATATATATATTATAAATTTTGGCAGATGTTCAAAATTAGACAAAATAAGAAATACTGTCATAAGAAAAAAAATGAATATTGGTTATTCAATAGTAGATTATATACGGTATAAGCAGTTAAATTTTGTATTGGCACGTACGACGAATGCAAGAAGAAATATTACCCAGGAAAACATTGGAATGGTGTCACCTGGAAGAAGGAGGAGAGGAAGACCTCGAAACTCTTGGATGCAGGAAATAAGAACTGGAATGAGAGCAAGAGGACTGGAGGACATTAATTGGATGGAGAGAGACGAGTGAAGAAGGAAAATAAAACTTTAGGCACAGAAAGATGTGTAAACATTAAAATTCTGTATGTAAATATATATAAATTTTGACTTTAAACAAAAAAGGTCAAATGTTACATAAAATAAATAAATGTCCTGAACCGGGATTTGATCCCAAAACCTCTTTATGCCTTACTGAACTACTAATGACACCACTCAGACTCCCGTGCAATCTTTCATTTTTGTTTCCTAACATAAGTAGGAGCAGAACGACGCTTGCAGTGCCATCTTATGATCGGTAAAATCAGGTCACGAGGGAAATCGGTTGTTTTTATTTTCCCGCTCATTACTGGCAGATCAAATGGAAATAAATCATTCTAATTTCAAGAGTTGTGCTACTTCCTGCTTTTAAGATAGCCCGCTAGACGATATGAACCCAGAAAGAATGTCTTGCTTCTTCATCGACACGTCACCTTAACTCTGAGGAACATCGGTATGGAACTGGAATAGAATACTCAGTTCTTTCAGAAGGTCACGCGTCTACAAATGACATTACCAAATTCAAAGATCTTGGAAGTTAAATGGAGTGCGTGTATGTTTAAAAATTACTGTTTGTACCTTTGATATATTAGACGCACCCTATTTTATGACAGTTTTAAAGATAAAAAGTTTGTCTTCTATATTTGAAAAATCGTATTTACAATGAAGTGCTTAGAGTAATTTTTGGAATAAAGAGAAACGAACAGCCAGGTGAATGGAGAAAACTACTTAAATGATATTCATAAATTTCAATGTAAATCTATAGTTAAAAGTACAATCATGTACCGTAGTCTGCGATGGGAGGCACATTTAGCGCGAATAGGGAATGGACGAAGAACGTGGGAACTTGTGAAGGAAAACCAGAGAAAAATCGCATAAAGTTGAAACCAAGAATAAGGAGTGAAAAAACATTAACCTAGACATGAGATATGTGAATTTTAGAGGGATGATTGGGGAAGGTTTCACTAGTTAGTTAGTAAGGGATGTGTGGCCAGCTGAGCATTAGTTAGAATCAACTAGCAAAATCATTAACATTTTTAGAAAAATAAAATCGACACGTAAATTTAATAGAACATTATTTTCATTCTTATATTATATTTAATTTTGGTTACTTATTATTTTAATATTGTCCATTATTAAGAACTTTTATATTTATGCACTGCTGCCATCTATACCTAACAGTTATATACTAAGTAAAATTTGAGAATGCAGTGTAATATAACACCGAAATCAATAATCTTCAGTTGTTTGTACATTGAGATAAAGTGAATTTCTCCTGTATCGTATAGGAAATTCCGTTGCATTGGAACTGGGTAGTAATTGTTCGTGTTACGTACACCGCTGTGGTCTAGCTAGAGGTGGCGTACTGCCTTGTCACGCAGCGGGCCCGGGTTCGATCCCCGTCGGAACAAGTTTCCTGGACGAGGTTTTTTCGGGGTTTTTGTTCACCTGTAAGATAAATGTCAGGAAACTTTAAGGCCCAAACGGTCCCAGAACACTGACCATCATTATCATCATTAATATAATATTCGCCTAATTAGATTAAGTTTAGTTTAAGGCCTCTCCTCTCGCATCATTACCATCATCATCAACTCTCATATCATCGGGGTAGCGTAACCCCGCATTTCAGGCGTCCCAACCTCAGAAGTGGGTTACAAGTACGCCATGCCAGGAAAGAAAACCAGAAATATCGAAACGACTACCTGGGGCTTTGGGAAAACAAATCGTTCCCGTTACTTCTCTTGGAAGCATAGTGACTTTGTGAAAGCAAGGCATCGGACTCTGCTTTTTTTTTGCCAAATTCCTAATTCCATTCCAACTTTTGCTATATCGTTCAATTTCTGTTATTACAGTGCTGTGCCATGTAATTTTTGGCCTTCCTCTTTTTTCTAGGCAATCGTTATGAATTCCATTATAGAGCTCTCTTTGGCACACTTCTGGTTCTCTTCTGAGTGTGTGCCCAATCCATTTACATTTGTGGTATTTAATTTCTTTCCAGATCTCATCCTATAATGTTATCCTCCAAAGTTCCTCATTTGAAACGGTTTGTGGCCACCAGATTATCAAAATAAATTTAGGCATGTATTTATACGTACTTGCAATTTTTTAATATAATGAAATTGTTCCTTTCCAAGTCTTACACCCATATAGTTTTCACATAGGTATTTACTAGTTTTAAATTAGTTTTAGCTGGTATTTGTTTGGATCTTCATATTGCTGAGTACTGTGAGAATACAGGTATTAAGTTTCTTAATATCTTCATCTATTCCACCCTTGCTTTATATCATAAATACTGCAATTCTGATACCTCCCCTATTTCTGTACTATTGTACAGCATTTTAGTTTCAGTTACATTATTTACTCTCATTATTTATTTTTTGTTTATTCAGGCACATGCCAGACGTGCTTGCTGCCTTCTCCAAGTCTCTTAATTTACTTTCGAAACAGAGAATCTGTGAGCTAATAAACCATCATCATGTTCTAGATCAGGGGTCACCAATTAGATTTCGTGGAGGTCCATTTTCAAAGTAGTAAATTAAGTTGAGGTCCGGAACCACAGTTGATTAAACATACCAAGCTTTTATTAAGTAATGAATATTATAAGGAAATTATTTAAATTATGTTAATTCTAATAATTGTTAATAAGTTTATGATAAACTTAACATATGGTCATAGTATAATATTTAAATATCTCACCTCACAAATTTCGTGTTTTTCACGATACCAGGTTTTAAACGGAATCCCGTTCATCTTCAGTCAAATCTCCCGTTCATCTCAGTACTGTCAACCGAGCCAATAATAATACTATCATGACATGAAATTTAGTACAAATGGTGTATTCGATGTATAACCGGATTTAAAAATTTGTATTAATTCGATATTTAACCAGTCCGGAGACCAAAGCCCCAGGGTCCGGATCCGGACCTCGGTCGACCAATTGGTGACCGCTGTTATAGATGTTCAAGTATATCTTTCAGTTTCCATTTACAGATGTTCAAGTATATCTTTCAGTTTCCATTGAATCCCTCTACAACTTCGATTAGAAGCATTTTCCATTTTGTCGTCAAAGGCCAACATAAATAAGAATGGTGACAGCAAAACACATTTGGTCTTACTGACCGACTCCGCTCTGACAAGGAAAATGTTCTAACAGTCTGCCCTGTGTGATATGTAATATGCATAAGTGCGATACGAGAGAATAATGACTGGTTCTGCTGTCCAGCCTATATCAGCTTTTCCATATTTGCTTATTTCAACAGGTAAAATAATACAAATTCCTCAGCACAATTAAAATTACGTTCAGATTTTGTTAGTTTACGGCAAAAATTTTAATTAAATCGTAATCATCCTAATTTTGGGCGAGAGAACAAACACGGCGCGCCGCTAGAGCGATATGTTAATTTCGGATTTGCGATTAAAATTCCATTTCTAACGAATCAGATTTTCCTGATATTTGGAATACATCCTATTAGTTCAATAGAATATGTTAATTTCGTTATAAGAATGAAATTAACGGCCACTAGAACAATTTTTAATGTTTTCTTGAAGTCTAACTCCCTCTCTGGCTTGCTTAATCTTGCTCCCATCTTAAATAAATCCTAGCTCTTTTAATCTACTGCTACATTCCGAATTTGCTTCTGAAAAATGCACATTCCTGCCTCTAGGGTAATGAAAGTAACTACCTCACCGACACTATCGAACACATAGGTTCATGATTCAGATTTAAGCTCTTATCCTAAGCTAGTGTTTTTCAATCATCCTATGTATAATTTATTGGTCCTGCTTCATATTTGAGCTACCTAATGGGTCCTTTCCCTTTGTTTTTACAAGGGCTCCCCATATGTCTTTAATTTCCCATTCATGCCAATCTCAACCTACGAAACTTAACTCCTTTTTTATTACGTCTTGTTTCCTATGCAGATCATGTAACTCACTTTTCCGTTTTTTTTCTTCTCCATTCACCTGTCTCTTCATCTCTTTTTAGTCCAAACATGGTTATATACCGTAATAAATACATTACGTCATGCAAATGTTCTGTGTCCATTAAATAGGATCGATGAACATATTTTTCAGATATATTTTCATTTCTATAACTTCAAAAACTACATTTATTCGGGAATTCATTAAACCAAAGGGGCAAGAGAGGTTTGTTCCTTTAAAAACAAGTATAACCTACTAGCAATTTACTGTAGCCAAGTTAAAAAATTCGTCACGCAGGAATTGCGTAAAATGATATAATTCCTGAAAATTAGAATTTATTGTCTGAGTTTGCTGGTTTTACGGAAATATTTATTATTTTGTTAAATTAGAAACTCAATATTCAGATGTCAGTTTATTTAAAAGTGTTGTCTGCAGTTAAATTAATCATGCATAACCGTAAGTTGTTACTTAATTATTTTATGTTGTTGTATAATTTGATATCAATTTAAATGTTCGATTTTGCTGGTTGACGAACTGTAACTTACTATCTGTTGTTAATTGCTGTATACCAAGTTTGGATTCCTTGAAACAAAAATTGCGGCCGTTAGAGCGTTAACACACACATAAAAAAAATGTATATATTAATTTTGATAATCCGCATTTTCGGTATCTATAGATGGTATTGTTGAAAATCTGTATTTTTTAAAATATCTTCAAGAGAACAACCTCAATAACTACATTTGTTTCGAATTGGTGTAATTATCACCTCTTGATCAGATGATGATTCCAATAGCCTCTGAATCGCGTTTGATAACGTGATATTTGTTGGAGATATAGAGCTGATTTATTGAGCATTGAAGATAACCATGAGCGTCATTATCGATTATACAGTTATTTCCAGACACGTGAACAAATTTACAAGGTAAGTCACTCCACTTAAGATTGCATAACTTAATCAACGTTATATAATTGTTGCGGCATATCTCCCAACATTAATCTTTCCTTGTGCCTAACTTAATACTAAATTAACATATAAGAATGGGGAGCTACGTTTTTACGAAGGGAAGTTGAAATGATAATTTTTGCAAAAAAAATGAATTTTTAGTTTTTTCAGTAGTTTTATAAATTGAGAAAATTCTGCATTTTGTTATTTGAGCATTCTATATATTATTTTTTTATTGTTATGTTAACTATCATTTTACCCTTTAATATATCTAATTAAAAATCATAAGTCTGAATCTATTGGTAGTAGAGTTTTGAACTTTAGCTCATTTTATGGGGTAGATTTCATTGCATATATTGGCTCTATCAGAATACCGTAGAACATGACACCGTGCGTAATTTTAGGAATGTTTTGTTGTTTACGCAATTAAAAAAGTTATGTGCTAGTTTTTGTTGATCTTTGTGGCAGTTTGATTTTTCTTTAGATTTTATTAAAGTGTATTGTAGATTTTAAGATGACAAAAGCTAAAGTATATTGAAGAAACGTAAAAATAAGCGCAAGGAGTAATATAGAACAATGCTTGTGAAACAACCTAGAAAATAATCCTGAAACTTTGAACAATTTGTCATACACAATCCGAGCAGTTCTAAGACAAATTAGATAGTTCTAGGGATGTCGGTCGCGGTGGACTAGTGGTTATGCTTCCTTGCCTCTGGTCCCGAGGATCGCGGGTTCAAACCCGGCCGGGGGTCGATGGATTTTTTAGGATGGAAAAATCCAAGGAGCAAGTCCTCCGGGAGGGACTTTAAGCCATGGGTCCCGAGTCTTAAGATTTTCAGGCTCGCAAAAGATCCTTAAGCCTGAATGAAAAGGCCTCTAAGCAAAATTTACCGAATTTTCCCGTCCTAGTACTACCTTGGTTTCCTAGATATCAGTATGAGGAACGCTGACCACGGACCACTCAAATGACATCTGTACCAAAACAAGTGTAACTAAATTAGTATGGTTCAAATTCTTCCCTGTAGGGGGAGAGAGCCTAAATCTCTTTGTTAGGAAACATGGGCTTACACAGAAGAAGAAGAAGTTCTAGGGATATAACATAATAGTATTAGTGAAGAGAATATAAATATAATTATAGATTTAGGAATATTAAGTAGTGTTCTATCACAATGTTATACCTTGTAAATTATTGTGGAGGATAAATAACACTGATTGAAAGCATTACTAAAACAAATGGTGTTGTATCTTCAATGAATATTCAGTGATTAAACTGTAAAATGAGTAAGGAATTCTGGACTTCTAACAAGTGTAAAAACAGTGAACTATTTGAAATAAATGCTAGATTTTTATGGCCTTAGATGTATAGGAAAGGGACTTTCTGCTGGTAAATGTTTATTACGACTATTTAACATTGCCACACCTCCCGCACAAAACGTAGCAAAGCACACTAAAATTTGAGGTAAAAGTATAAAAATAATAGCTGTCAAGGCCATGCAAGATGCTGTTCTAGGAGCTGTGGACATGGATGAAGGCAGGAAAAATATTGCAGTTGGTTTGATGGAACCTGGCAAAGAGAGGGCTGGAATGCTACAGCGGTTTGTGCTAGTGTGACAAGCATCGACACAGATAAAGTCCTTCATGTTAATATTTTATCAAATATTGCCAGGGATGCACTCTTTCAAAGGGGAGTAAGGGGCAGTACCAATGAGAATGCAAAAACAATTATAATGGTAACAGTGGGGGATGGAGGCTGCAGCTGCATCACTCAGTAGAAAAGTACAATGTTCAATATGTTTAGTTTCTTGTAGATGGTGACTCTAAAGCATACAAGGCTGTATGTGATATTAAGTCATATAGATACCTCCTTATAGAGAAATTAGAATGTGTGTGGCATGTACAGAAAGAGATTGGGCCACAATATGAGAAAATTAAAGCAGAATTTGGGTAAAACTCCACTGTCTGATGGCAAAACTATCGTATGTCACCTCCTTGATACCACAATAGATCTGCTTCAAACTTATTATAGTGTAAGCAGCGATCATCGAGCAGCACTGGGTTTCCAGCGAGTACGCGTGACCCGCTCGATAGATGGCAGGCTGGAGCCCAGGAGTGCAGGAAGCTGCCACCAGGTGGCAGCAGAAGGCGGGAAGAGAGAAGGTTGGCAACACGACCGGAAGGAAGGGGAAGAGGAAGAAGCCATCGAGGGCCATTCTTTGTGTGCGTGCTGTAGAAGACAGACGTGATTGTGTGTGTGTGATTACCACGTGCTTCTATCAGTGCTCATACTTCATTACTTCTTCATATTAACATGTCAGAAGTGGGATAAACCCTAGTTTTTTTTGGTTTTAGTGGTAGTTTTGTGATCGCAGACTTACCATTTGTAGTAATTGGGAAAATAAAAATGGCCAGCATGTACAGGGAAGATTCCATGCTGGACTATGATATGGAGGTGGAGTATGATCGTTCACGTGACGATCTGACTCCACTTTCCGGGTCCAGCGTGGATGGCGATCTAGGATATGATCTGGCCATCGACACTAGGGAAGATAATGAGATGCCGGCGGGCACCCATGCGGCAGGCGGCCACGTGGGCGACGATCGATCCCTAGCTGTCGACAATGGTGGGCCATCGGGAAACCCCGGGCAGGTGAGTGAGGCGGCTCGAGGGGACCCAGTGCAACTGGCGGTGGCCCAACTGCTTAGCCAGGGAGACTTGGCTAAGGCGATCACGTCGGCGGTGGAGGAGCAGGCGGCACGCATCTTCCGAGGCGTGGAGGAGAAGTTGCGCCACGCGGGTGTCTCCCCTAAAACTGGAGGCGCCAGTGGGGCTAATTTTAAGACGCCCAAGGGGCGCTCTCGTACACATCATGGTGGATGTTGTGGTGGGGAGTGCGCCTCTAGCTCGAGCGTGGCCAGCAGCGCGAGGGCGGCCAGAGCGGGTGGAGAGTTTGTGGACCAGTTCGATCCCGATGTTCGGGATTGTAACATCGATCGCTGGCTCCACAAGATCGACCAGCTGGGCCGTATCCATGGTTGGTCCGAGTACGAGAGGTCGTGTTATATGCAGGCGAAACGCCGCGGGGCGGCGAAGACGTGGTTTAACCGCCTCGACGACTATGACCTCTCGTGGGGAGAGTGGAAGAAGGCCCTGCGTCGCGCCTTTCCACTGTGGCATGATTTTGCGGAGTCATTGGAGGAGCTGGTAGCAAGGCGTAAGCTGCCAAGTGAGTCCATGACTAAATATTAGCATGACAAGCTGGCATTGTGTGAAAGGTGCGGGTTTACGGGAGAGAAGGCCATCTCCTCTATAATCAAGGGCTTCCCGCTCGACCTACAGGCGAATGCTCGGGCCTTCAAGTGTAAGACTCCAGGTGATCTGTACTCGGGATTTCTGGGTGGGTTGGATCGCTATCAGGCGAGTGGCCAACCCCACCAATCAATCTCACGAGGGAGAGAACCGGAGAGGGTTCCTGGAGAGGGAAGAAAGCTAGCTCGTGTGGACAGCAGGCAACAGGTGCATGGCGCAGTGAAGCGTCGGGTCGGGTGTTTTAACTGCCAGGAGTAGGGGAACCCATATGAGCCGTGACTGTCCAAAGGCGAGGCAAGATCGGTGCCAACGATGTGGCAAGAGCGGCTACTCGAGATCGGTCTGCCCAACGCGAGCCGCAGGAGAATCTAAGGACCACACTGCTATGGTAAGGCTTGTAGATAGTAACAGTAGTAATTAATATAAAATTATAGAATATTCACCTGAAAGGTCCGTCTCCTCAACTTAATTAATCATTTAACTGTAGCGCTTTCGGGACTTGTCCCATCTTCGGCAGCTCACAACGACAACGTGATAAACGAAAACGAACCCAATACATGCAACCCCTCTACCAGCTCACAACGACAGCCTGATAAACGAAAACGAACCCAATACATGCAACCCCCTCTACCAGATCTTCAGTGAAACACCAGTTTTGAATCCTGCCGATGATGGGACAAGTCCCGAAAGCGCTACAGTTAAATGATTAATTAAGTTGAGGAGACGGACCTTTCAGGTGAATATTCTATAATTTTATATTAATTTTGAATAAACCTCAACGGAACACATCATGAATCTTATAAAAGTTAAACAGTAGTAATGTCTATAAGAAGGCCGCATGGACCAAGGATGAGAAGCGCATCACAATCTATATAGATACAGGTAGTGAGCATAACATTGCCACAGTGCAGTGTGCCCAGCAGGCGGCTGAGGGAGGGATGCGTCCAACATCAGTGGTCTTGAGGGGTTTTGGTGGCGGTACAATTCTTGGTTCAGGTGAGGTCACTTTGAACATTAGAGTGGATGCGATTCGGCTCCAAATTGATGCCATTGTGGTCACTAGTGGTCTGTCAGACGTGGACTTGCTTCTGGGACAGCTACCACTGCAGGGTGACGTGGTATTGGTTGTGTCCGGAGGAACAGCCACCTTGTCGCGGACAGAACCTAGTGTTCTCATCAGTGAATTGGATGTGGAAGCTATGGTGAACGGTTCCGACAGATACCAGGTAAGAGCATGTTCAGATGTTTTGTTAGCTCCAAGTTCAACCACCATGGTTAATGTCAGGGTAGTAGGTGCAGACCCTGGCACAGAGGTTTTTGTGGGGAGCCGGAGTTATGAGGAAAGGGGTACCTGGATTGCAGTGCCAAATGTGGTAATACCATCACATGGAGAACAACAGGTGGAGGTATGTAATCTGGGTCCGAAGCCCCTGCTCTGGAAGGCAGATCGTGTGTTGGCGAGAGCTCATCAGTGTGATACGCGTCACACATCACAGGTAAATCGGGTGTTGGCAGATAACCAGCGGGGTGTTGAAATGGATTTCTCCAATATTGATATAGGCGATATCTATGAGGGTGAGAGAATAAAGCTGGTTAACCTGCTACAAAGGAAGGCGATCTGCTTCTCGACAGGCGACAACGATCTTGGTCTAACTCATCTAGGCGAGATGAAGATTCAGCTAACCTCGGACAAGCCAGTGTATCATCGTCCGTACAGGCTTTCTTTTGCAGAAAAGGAGAAGGTACGCGAAAAGGTGCAAGGGCTGTTAGCGAGTGGGGTTATTCGTGAATCCGAGTCTGAATATGCGAGCCCCATACTCCTAATACCAAAGAAAAATGGAGACATTCGAATGTGCTGTGACTTCAGGGCACTTAACCGGGTAACGATTAAGGATAGGTATCCGATGCCTCTCGTAAGCGATCAGCTGGATAAGCTGGCAGGGAGGCGTTACTTCACAATCCTAGATCTGGCGCAGGGTTACCACCAAGTCCCAATGCACTCAGACTCAATCGAAAAGACAGCTTTTGTTACTCCTGATGGCCACTATGAATATCTGAAGGTCCCGTTTGGGTTGGCGAATGCCCCAGCAGTGTTTCAGCGAGTGATTAACAAAATGCTGAGTGGACTGGGTACGGATACTGTACTTGCCTACATGGACGATCTTTTGATCCCATCCACGGCGGTGGAACCTGGTCTGGTCCTTCTGGAGAGAGTGCTGGAGATGGTGGCTCAGGCAGGACTGAAGCTGAACTTATCGAAGTGCTCCTTCCTGAAGGACCGATTGGAGTACCTGGGTCATGAGATCAGTGCAGCAGGGGTGAGTCCAGGGAGGAGGAAGGCGCAGGCGGTGAGTGAGTTCCCAGTCCCCGAGAATGTACATGGTGTAAGGCAGTTTCTGGGATTGGTGAGTTATTTTCGTAAGTTTATTCGAAACTTTGCAGTCTTAGCCAGACCACTGACTGACCTCACTCGGAAGGATGTCCCGTGGTGTTGGGGACCTAACCAGGTACAAGCCTTTCAGACATTGAAATTGTCTTTGGTGGACAGGCCAGTCTTGGCCCTGTATGATAGTGCAGCCGAAACTGAAGTGCACACGGATGCCTGTAAACTGGGGCTTGGTGGAATGTTACTGCAGAGGCAGAAGGATGACAGTCTTAAACCTGTGTTGTATTTCAGCCGAGCTACTAGTCCAGCAGAGCAGGTCTACCACAGTTATGAACTGGAGACACTGGCGTTGGTGGAAACGGTCAAACGTTTCCGGGTTTACCTGGTAGGTATTCATTTTAGGGCGGTCACTGATTGTTCTGCAGTACGTGCGACCATGCTGAAGAGGGACCTGGTACCACGAGTGGCCCGTTGGTGGATGGCTCTGCAGGAATACGACATGGAGTTGGAGTATCGTCCTGGAGCCAAAATGCAGCATGTAGACGCATTGAGCAGGAACCCGGTGAATCTGAATCTGGTAAGCTTGTCTCATGATGATTGGTTCTTGACTGTGCAGTTGCAGGATGGCAAGGCGCAGGCGATAGTCACTGCATTGGCTGAGAATACAGCAGACAAGGGCCTCAAGGCGGATTATGTGGTGCAAGATGACAGACTGTATCGAAAGACCCAGGTGGGGAAGAGGCTATACGTGCCAGCAATGTCAAGGTTTAACCTATTGCGTAAGCATCACTATGAGGCTGGTCATCCAGGATATGAGAGGTGCTTGAAGTTCCTCAAGGAGACTTACTGGTTTGCGAGGATGGGACGTTTTATGCGTAAGTACGTAGAGGCATGTCTCAGGTGTGCGTTCAGCATGGGTGGCTATGGGCGGCGGGAAGGTGTCCTGCATCCCATTAGCAAACCCTCTGTGCCCTTGGACACGGTGCATGTGGATCACCTTGGCCCTTTTGCAAGGAGTGCAAAGGGTCACAGCTATGTGCTGATGGCGGTAGATTCCTTCACTAAGTTCACTTGGGCGAAGGCTACCCGGACTCTACGTTCGGCAGAAGCCATTGAGAAATTAAGAGAGATATTTGGCGAGTTTGGATATCCAAGGAGACTGATCTCCGATCGGGGACTGGCGTTTACCAGCAAGGCGTTTGCTGAGTTTCTGGCGGAACGAGGTGTGCGACATGTCCTCAATGCTATAGCAACACCTCGGGCGAATGGTCAGGTGGAGAGGCAGAATCGAACTATCCTGAGTGCGATTGGTGCCAGCACAGACTGTGAGACCCGATGGGATGAGAAACTGAGTGAGATTGTGTGGGGAATGAACCATTGTGTTAATGCGAGCGCTGGGTTCTCCCCAGCACAGCTCATGTTTACTCACCAAGAGGGTGCTGTGGCGGATTTGTCTGGTGGAGTGCAGGCGGCAGAGGTGGCTGAAAGGGGTGAAACCCTTGGAGATATACAACAAGCTGTCAAAAGGCGAAGGGACAAGGCGATGGAGAACCTGACCAAAGCGGAGATGGCGATGAAAGCGCGCTATGACCGAAGGCGTAAGGTCGCAACCAAGTACAAGGTAGGAGACTTGGTGTTATGGCGAGAGGCGAACACGTGTTTTGGCGAAAAAGGGGTGAACCGAAAATTACTGAACAAGTATGGTGGTCCCTATGGAGTTTCCAAGGTGTTGGGGAACGACCGGTACCAGGTGAGTACTGTAAAAGGCATGCGCGGGTACCGGAACTTCACAGCAACTGTGGCTGTGGATTCTCTCAGGCGATATCATAGTACTGTTCCGGGCGATGAGCAAAAAGACTATGATAGCGACAGCAATGAGGCCGTTGATGATCGACAGGATCTGATTGATCTGCTTGAGAGCTAAGCAATTAATGAGGGCATTAATGTTTGCAGGATGGTCGAGTGTAATCAGCGATCATCGAGCAGCACTGGGTTTCCAGCGAGTACGCGAGACCGCTCGATAGATGGCAGGCTGGAGCCCAGGAGTGCAGGAAGCTGCCCACCAGGTGGCAGCAGAAGGCGGGAGAGAGAAAGTTGGCAACACGGCCGGAAGGAAGGGGGAAGAGGAAGAAGCCATCGAGGGGCATTCTTTGTGTGCGTGCTGTAGAAGACAGACGTGATTGTGTGTGATTACCACGTGCTTCTATCAGTGCTCATACTTCATTACTTCTTCATATTAACAATAGCAAAGTCATCAGTGCACTGATGATTTAGAAAAAATGATGAGAGCTGTTTGGGCCAAATTTTTTATATGTTCGGTCGAGCGGTGCAAATTTCTCAAAGTTGAAGCTGCTGGCACTTTAAACACTTTCAAACATAAGAAACTAATTGACAAAGCTGTTATGTTAGCAATTAAATCTGTGTACACTTGTTTAGCACATTCACAGATTTTTGCTAAGTGCCTTCATGAGAAGACAAAATTTGAACGAGTCCTTCAGTAATGTGATATGATCGTGGGTCCCTAAGAACACATTTGTTGGAAGAAGAACATAACAGTTAGGTGTCTATGATGCTGCTCCAACCTTCAATATAGGCAACATAGGCAGAGTTTATGTGCTGGAACATTTAGGAGCAGTGATAGGCAAGAAAACAGTAGCCATCCTATAACAATTGGATGATTTGCGGGTGAGTAAAAGGGAAATTGCTGTGAACACATGTCTAACAAGCAAGATCAAGCAGGAGGAGTGCCAGATGGTAAGTTGAAGAAGCAGAAGAGGACCACAATTATGTTCGACATGGATCCTGATTGGCATCTTCAATATATGTAAGTTTTAACAAAATTTTATGTTTGAAGTTCTTTTCCTGTAAACATTGTTTTTTATATATAAATGACCCTTTTTCTCAAAAACAGTAAAGGATAGATGCATGAAATTTTAGTTACTTAGCACCAGTATGACAATGATTGATGCTGTGAATCCTCTTTTCTATTAATCGAATACGTTGTTAATTAAAAGATATATATACTTTTTCAAAATAAAAAATACACATAAAAAATCATACCTTTCATTACAGGTAATATTTTATTACCAAAGAGGATCAATGAACTTACCAGACTTCTAATTGAATTCTCCAAGAGTTTTATAGTGATACCCTTAATAGTTCTTGAGAAAACGGGTCTTAAAATTTGTAATTTTAATATTAGCTGGATAGGGCTTTTATCTCACCTTTAAGATCTTAAGATATTAAATGTTCTTCACCGAGTCGATAGACGAAGGTATAACTTTTAACAAAAACATTAAAGATTTTCATCCTTGTATCGTACTAAAATTTATTTCGTACTGGGTTCAGTTACATACCTTTAATTAAATCAATTACATTGTGTTAACAACTCACTCTGTGTATTATGGTTCTCACTTCACGAATGTCATGTCTATAGCCAAGTATAGCTAATAAAGGTGATTACGAAATTCAGCAAATTATTCTAAATGCATTTTTGGTATTGGAAAAAGGATAGGTTAGAATTTGTTAACTGAAATGTTATATTAAGCAGATGAGCTAAAATTATTTTAGCAAATCTCGTGACGTCAAGATATTTATTGGTGACGCGACATAAATGTTTCTCCCCTGAACAACAATGTTGTTGATATGAACTATTTGAACTATTTACAGCTGTTTCTGTGCATTTAAAGTTTTCAATATATAGTAATGTGTTATGAACGGGTTTTAAGAGTAAACAACCTGAGGAGATACAAATTAAAATATATACCTGTTGGTAGGTACCGTCGTCCTCATCTGTGTAAAATGTGTTTAAATTATTATCTGGAGGCCTTTCGGAAGTTAACTTCGCCATAACCAGGATGAGTTTATGTTGTTTAAGGCGTAGTAGACGTTGATTTTCTTGATGTATCATTGGTAACAACTGAATTACTGATTTGTATACTCCAGTACTTTCATCCTAATTTGTTAGGGTGAATTGGGACAGTCTTTTGAATGAAAAGAGACATTTTTGAATTATTTATGTCGGTAAAATATTTATTTGTCAAACATAATTTTCTGTACGAGTATAAAATATTATAGAATCGAATTTATTTCTTTATAATAGGCCTATAAATGTTTTCTTCCTCAGCTATAATACATTTTTCATGATACCATTCTCCGCGAAGCAAACAGCGTACTTCCTTATTGAAATGTTAAAATATAATTCAAATGTATGTGCAGAAGACGGAGGAATTCTTTGTAGGTTATCAACTGACTTTTTTCAGCGGATCCTCACTCCCACTGTAACGACGACGGTGAAGACACGATCGAGGGACCGCAAATAACTCATCCGAACGATACAAGTTCTTCCCCTGACGGAATGCTATAATAGTTCTATGCAAATCAACTTCTGTCCAACTCTGTTTATAATTACCCATGCGCAATATACCTTACAAATAAAGTAGTGAAATACGCTGTCTCTAATCAATCGAAAATTAGTGTGTCTGCAGTGTCTACAGTGTTTGAATTTTCATAGGTTTGCAACACTATGCCATTGTCGACAAAGACAAATTAACCAAATCTCTTAGGGGATAATACTTAATAATTAGGAAGAGATTAATTCATAATTCTACGATCAGCTATAAGACACACGCATAACAAAAAACGAAAATATTAATTGTACGAAGCTATTATTCTATTTACCTGAAACACTAATTCTTTATTGTGAAATCTTCACAGAACCAAACGAGAATCAAAATGTCACAATATCATGTTTCGATACATGAAGTGCAGAGTTTCGTCGACAGATGCCAGCACTTTAGTTGGAAATCTTGGATTTGAATAGAGAGAACAACATTTAAAAGTGTCCTTATTTTCCCTGTGTCCCGATTTAGCCGAGTTTACCCTACGTAAAATTCTTAACACTGATTACGATAAAATGAGTTACTTCGAGATATATGTTTAAGTTTTATGTTGCTGAAATATACCTGCGGTAACGAGTTTAAGAATTGTAATACCGGCAGTTAATTTGGTATAAAATAAAAATATTTAACTTCGTTTGGTCACATCCTGATACTGTGACTCACCTTATAAGATATAGGGGACTCATTATTCGGGAAGGCACGTTGTGAGCTTTTCAGAAGACTGGATTTCCAGTTATTTCTATAGTCGAATATAAACATAATGCGAGTGGGTTGACAAATCAGTCGTGGTCTGAAAGACACCCTGCGGAGGTAGTAATTAACAACTCCCAGTGTAGGAGTTACGTCTAGGTTGAGGAGAAAAGACCTATCAATTATACAGTATTTTTAAATGACATAAAGTCACCGCTATCAAGTATAATATCAAAGTATACACAGAACAACGGACCTGTCCCCCTATAGCGCTGACATCGTTCTTAGAAAAATACACGTCTATGCTCACACCATTTCATCGCACTCTCCTCCCATTACTTCAAACAACAGCCATTGAGTAGAGATGTTGTCGAACTTCCCCTAGTGTCATAACTTTTGAATAGTGAATAATGCAAGGTTGGAGTTGAGTTGACAATACTGGAGTGCAAGTGCAACAGAGAAATAGGAATGCAGGGAGGGAAATGACTTGCCGAGGCAGAAAAGGAAATAGGCTTTATTTCGCATATCTTACGGAGGCATAGATCCGTTGGACAGAGAATAGGCCTACTCTACTCAAAGTTATGAAAATGTCAAATTAGTCCCCAACTTGTTCAAACGTCACCGCTATAAAGTACGATCTCAGAATACTACACTACCTGTTCCAAAGTCACAGCTAGCAAGTACAGTATCAAAGTATTCCCCTAACAGTTCCAACGTCAACACAACACAAACTCCCCTAGTTATTCCAATTTCGCCTTTATCAAGTACATTAACAAAGTACTGAATCTTGATACGGTTTTCCCGGAACTGAGTAGGCACATTAAATTATTCTTGATTTTAACCATACTGTATAATATTTCAGTTTTTTATTCAGAATCGGAAGGTAGACCGCCCTGAGTACAGTGACCTGAAATAACTATAGAGTTTATCATTATTATCGAGATAAATTGAATTAAAGTGTGCTCTACGTGTTATGTAGTAGCAGGTCATACTGCAGGTCCGACACACCAGTTTCTACTCGCATGACCTGTGTCGCCATATTTGCGTTGGATTTCTGGTCGCGAGGTGAGACTATAATACAACTCGTTGGCCTCTTCTAGGTTTTTTTTTTGCTCCGAGTGATGAGGCAGCACGTTGGTGAGCTCCATTATGTCACTGATTTTCATACAATCAACACTTATGGATTGAAAACCAAACTCTTTTTTCCAAGGATGAGATGAGATGAAAGGTGATATTAAATTAATGAATGATAAATTAAATGGCATGAAGGCGAGAGAAAGGGCAAAGGGGATTGTTGGTGCGATGACGAAATTCGGGGAAGGGAGGACTTCGAGATAAACCCGGAAATCTCGGTAAGACCCACTACCAAACCCCTCTGGAACCACCGATATTCGAACCTGGGATCTCACTCTGGACAGCTGTGCGCGTACACGTGACAGGTCGTTTAACTTCAATTCGTTGCTTCAGAAATGATTTGAGTGTGATCTGGGTTTTTGTTTATTTGAGGTTCAGGATTACCGCAAAACTCTCACTTTCTTTTCCGTGCTGGCACACACTGTGTGATCTCAATGTTCGTCTTGGTGTAACAGACAACTGGAATCCATAAAATGGTCTGAATTTCGCAGGAACGCATTGATACAATATACTGAAATATATTTTGGTGGTCACATATTAGAAGGTTTAAATAAAAAAAAACGTACATTCAATAAGAAATGAAGGAATCTTTTAAGAAGTGGTGAATTCAAATAAATAGTAACAATAATTATGAACAGGAAGAATGAGACGCAGACAGAAATTAAAAATAGGTTGAATTCAGGAAAAGCATGCTATTATACAATACAATGACTCTTGACGTCCCAACTTCTCTGAAATACTTTGAAACAGTTATTCTTCCAATATTATTACATGAATGCGAATTGTATACTCTAACTTTAAGGGAGGAAAAGATGCTATATGAAGAGTGTTTTACAGTAAAGTTCTAAGGAAAATATTTGTATTGAAAACAGACTAACAAACATTTGGATCGAGAAGACTACACAACAAGAAGCTGCATGAACTTTACGGGAAACCGCATGTAATAAGAACATTTAAGTATCGTATGTTGCAATGGGTAGGACACATGATTCTAACGGGGAATGTATTAATTAATTTTAAGAAGTCCGAGTTCGTCAACCAAGAAATTGGACGGTTGGGTAAAGGAATTCAACTAAAACGAAAATTTGAAAATCGCTCTAGCGGTTGCAACGTATGATGTTTCGCAACAAAACTCTGAATATTCAGATTCAAATAAACCAAGAAAGATATTCCCCATAAATCAGCTGGGATTACCCGAAACACATAATTAAATATTGACTCCGGCAATATGTTTTTCGTGACAATGTATATCATACAATCTAATTAATTTTTAAATTGACCATACATACTACAATATATATAGATTAAATTATTTAACGCTTTTAATAACGTACTAGAAAATATGTCGGTAGATATTTAAATTGCTGTCAATTTATACAAAATGTACAAATACCTAATAACTTACGATTATGAATACATCTTTTTCTTTTCAGCCCGACACTTTTAAGAAAGTTGGGATTAGAAATTGAGTCTCTCCAACCCAATAAAACTTTTATAATATTATAATTCAACAAATCGAAAAGTCAGACCATAAATTCGACTTAATGGGAATTCCTTATTTTATGTATTTCCTGCATAACTGGCATTTATTTCTTTAAATCGTTTGCTCCAAACGATTTTTTTTAATTGTTGAAGAAAAATAACAATATTCCAATATTAATACACCTTTATTAGGAATTATTTGAGACAGGGATGTGAAATTTTCGCGATATTTCACTCACAAAGGACACATCTGACCTCGAAGATCGGATCCACACCAAAACAAGCTTTGAATAACAAGCGATCATTAAAATATAGGTGGTCTGTCTCATTCCCATGTAAAACTCAGCACGTGTCTGCTAGCGCTATAGATGGTGGCATACTAACCAGTGCTCCAGTTGCGTGAAATGTTATAGCTGCAGTAGTCTTGGACTGTTCGCAAGCGGGTTACTGTGTAAACTGTGTAGAGCGCAGTGATATCATGAAGATAATTAATCCTACGAATGTGGTCCAAATATTAGGGACAAAGTTGCGACGTGCTGAATTTGGAAAATGACATCGGGGGCCGAGGATATGGAATTTGAGGATATACTATAGATCATAGTAATTCATAAATATAATGGGGAAAACACAGAAATACTTCACGTTACGCTATATAAATATATTAATTTAGAAGGACAGGAGGAACCAGAACCTGAAGGTGGCTGTTCAAGCAGTACACGACGTTCATCTCTACAACAACAGAAACAGTCAAGACAAAGTGAGTACGAACTCTTTCCACTCTTTCCAATAGTCGAGGCCCAGTGTATTAGAAAATATTAATGGCAGCGTACTAGAGAACATTTTTGAAGACTATTACAATATTGGCTTCAATTCCTATAGCTAATAAATTAAGCGCTTATAAACGCATTTAAAGTAAATCAAATTGCTCATTGGTTCTAAATCATTTCTCTAGCAAACGGCGAGCATGAGCGCGTTTCGAAAAAAACAGACTGTTGCAATTACAAACTGTAAAATAACATGTTATATCGCAGTTTGATAGTACAAGGTGGTATTGGTAGTTCACTATTGTTATCTGAAAATGTGGGCACTAGAAATGGCTAAAATCGTTAATAGTGCAAGAAGGTATGGATCTGCAGTTCACTATTGGCATCTGTAGATGTGGGCACTAGAAGCTGATAAAATGGTTGATAGAGCAAGGAGGAGTGGATATACAGTTCACTACTGGCATATGCAGATGTGGGCATTAGTAGCGGCTAAAATGGTTGGCTTGGAGAATTTCAAAGATTCAATTTCCTTTATCGACCATATCAAGGCTGAATATAACATTTTATTCAGGTATATTACTACATTTGTCACTCATAAGGACAAGGATAACAGTATATGTCAGAAGGCACAACAGTTTTGGAAGAATTGAACATGTTTATAACAGAGGAGCGTGTGGAAAAAGGTAATGTTTGAACAGTGACCAGAGTCAATTCCAATATCAAATGTCTTCAACATCAACACTCTTCCACAGAGGACAGAAAACTACACCTATCACAGTCTGAACATAGCTCTACCCACAGCTACACAACTGATGTGGTTTTATCAATGACAAGCAGACTAGCAGGCAAGTTGTACATCTGTTTTCAATAGACGCAAGGTATTTAGGCCCAAATAATTTAAAGACACTTGAAATAACCTGTCCACGAAACATTCATGTGGAGCAAGCAAAAGTGGAAAAATAACTAAAAACACATGAAACGTTTTCTAACTTCAGTCCTTGGAGAACATCTAACAAGTGAAGAGAGCCTATTGTTGTGTGATTCCTGGTCAGGTCATACAGATCACACTCTTCTAGATGCAAGTTTTCCAAACAAAGATGTTGTGCTGAAGATATTGCCACTGAAAACAACAAAATATTGTCAAATCCCTTAATGTTTACTCCTTTCGGCAATATAAGCTCTACATCAGAAGGATTGCTGATTTTGTAAGACTACAATGTGCCAGATCACAAGTGAAAATACATTGTTATTTCATCATGAAACTTCACTCTGTGATTTACAATCAGTTTGCTGCAGCTACGTGCAAACCAATGTTGCAATAAGCTCGGCGAAAGCCAGGTTATGATATTGACATGCCAACATCATTATTTGAAAATGTAAATAGTGTGACTTTTGATATTAGACTGCGTGAATGCGAAAGTGATAATGTGGCTTCAGTGAGGTGCACACACAGTTCTCTTTCACTTTGTTGTAACCACTTCATCAAAATCTCGCATCTGCACTTTGAGAACTAATATAAGAACAGTCATGTGTGTGGTACTGCTGTATATGTGTGTTTTGCTCTATTATAAGTACTTTAAGCAGTGAGTATTTGACACTGTTGATGGAAAATGTAACAATACACTGACGTCATTGAATTATGTATAATTTTCCTCCTATGGTATTGTTACCTTGTTACTTTATTTCACTCTATTAAATTGGTACTTGGGGTAGAATGTACTGTTTTGTATGGAAATTACACAAACCACTGTTGTTTTAATTATCGCTTGTTATTCTAAACATGCTTTCGTGCGGATTCGATCGTTCGAGGTCAAAGGTGTCCCTTGTCTGTTTACAATGAAGCTTCTGAAGCAGAATCAATCATATAACTTTCCAAAGTATGTTGTTATAAATATTGTAAACTCCAATTTTCTAGGTGAATTTTAATTATATTATTGTACTAAGTATTTCAGGTACAAAAAGAACTGTTAGAAGAAATTTATATAATGTCTACAAGTGGCTAAAATTTCTCCCTCTTTTTGCTAACTCAGAAGGAATTAAGTTACTGAGGTTGTTCTCATGGACATATTTTTAAACATGACAATGTTTTTAACATTGAGTAATGCAAGTTTAATATGGCATGATAAGAAAAATAAATGTCGTAAATAAATAATCCCGTCCAGGAATTTATTTTTCTTATCATGCCATGTATATATATATATATATATATATATATATATATATATGGCCTACAGTAAAAGCGCTTATTAGTGGTTCCCTTATTCGCGTTTTAATTATTCGCGGGTTTAAAACAATGCGTCACAGTCCGTGCATTCGCGGCTAAAAATTGATTTATTCTCGGATCCAGTCGGTATATTAGAAGGATTAGTGTCCTTTTTTAACGCAACGGCAACTTTTTTTACTTCAGGCACGTCCCAACACGACTTTTACAAAGAGTGATTCAAATCAAATTGACAAACTAATATCAAAATAAAACAAACCGTAATGTCACTAAGCCTGAAGTTCGTTATTAAAAGCCACCGCCGTCGTATTTCACGTACCGCTATGTCGTTATAATTACCGTCTTCGCCACTATCGGTGTTTTATTATTTCAACGTGTCATTCGTTGCAATAGCTTCGATTGAATAACACGTGTCCCTTCTGCTTTGTTGCCAGTTTATAATGTCGAGTAAAAGGAAAGAAAATTAGTTCCGAAGCTGAAAAAAGTAGTGTTGCCGCTTAAACAGAAATGCTTGACCATTTACGCGTTGGCGAGTCGTTTGCGTTTATATCACGCTGTTTCAATCTTAATGAATCAACTTACGATTCATAAAGGAATCGGAAGACAAAATAAGGAATTCACAGCTGAATATCCATCTGAATTGAAATATCTTTTAAATGCGGCAAAGAAGGAAAATATTACTAACTACTTTAAGCCCTTGCCTCAGCCTGACAGTAATAATTAATAGAAATTATTTAAAATCTCTAATTAATTGATGTTTAAATAAGTATTTGTTAGCACGTGATGTTGAACAGAGTGAGCCAGTTAGATTAGGTTCTGCATTACTCATGTAATTAACCACGGTGAGACGGACTGAGAGTCACTCTTTTGTGAAAAGCTTGGTTCTTGAATACCAGCCTTAATTTGGAAGAATCCTGTTTCTGTACGTTGCTCTTCCACGTGTCGGACAAATATAAAATCTATTTCTTAATTCACCAGGCAACTTTACACCAAATATAGTGTTCAAGAATCTACTTGCATGCAATTACTTCGTATGTAAGGTATCTGCGTACACCGAAAAAAAAAAAGAATAAACGTGAAATAAAAAGCAAAAAAAGCCTTTAATGCGCGTTTTCTACATTAGTTATACAACATGACTACACACATATGCAAATAAAAAGATAAACGTCAGCCAGTAGTACCAGTAGATAAAGATCCTATCCGTAGTCATAAAATAATGCAATGATAAGTCCTGAATGTAAATATCAATACAAGATTACGACCAACTTAAATAATCAATCTAAAAAATATGTTCATTCAATGAAATGTATATTATTACTAAATATTTCTCCTTCATGTATAAATATATTCCCTGATTCCAGGAGGTTTTAGATATTCCTCTGCCTCGTCTTCCCTCAGGTTTCCATTCCAAAACACATTTTGGTTGCCGATCCTCCTCCATTCGCAGGACATGTCCGTACCATTTTAATTTCTGATTTTTAATAAATCTAAAATAGTGTTTTCAATGTCCATTTTCTCCCTTATAGTTCCTAAATTTTTTCTCTTCTTGAAATTCATGCTACCCTTCGTATAAATTCCATTTCCGTTGCCAAAATATACTTATTTGATTTTGTTGTTAATGGCCAAAGTTCTGCTCCGTAAGTCTTCTTCTTCTTAAACTTAATTTGTAGGATTTTCATCCTGTTTATTTCCAAAATCACTCCTCGTAGGAAGACGTATTGGATGTGCATCCATCTCCTGGCTGGTCTTCCTCTTGTTCTTCTCCCGTCCATTGGTCTATCTTCTTTAGCTCTGTTTGCAAGTCGGTTTTTTCCATTCTTTCTATATGACCCTTCCAATATTTTCGTCTATCTATAATAAATTTGGTTATGTCTTGAATATGACATTTATCCTTAATTTATGTGTTGTGTATTTTATCAAATAATGTTTTCCCCTGAATAGTTCTTAAGATTTTCATTTCGCATGTGCTTAATATTTGTTTAGTTTTTGTTGTATCAGCCCTAGTTTCTGCTACATATACGATAACTGGTCGAACTCTCCTTTTGTTTATGCGGGGTTTGCTTTCTATTGACATATGTTTGTTGCGCCAAATTAAATCTTTCATATATCCAGATATTTGTGCTGCTTTATCAGCTTGTTTCTTTACTTCTTTTATTAAATTCTTAGTGTTTGTTATTAATACATCTAATTAATTAAATTCTGACACTTGTTCTATAATTTTTCTTTCCACTTTTAATTTGCATCTTACTGGTTCTTTTGATATTGTTAAGCATTTTGTTTTATTCGTGTTAATTTTCATATTGTATTTTCTGGCATTTATATTAAATTGATGTAAAGATCTTTGTAAATACTCTTCATATTCTGAAAGGAGAACGTAAGATATTAAGCGAAATCTAGTGTTTCCCATTTTATAACCCAAACGTTGTGGTATGTTTTCAATAATTTTATCCATTATAATATTAAATAAGAATGGACTTAAGAGTCTCCTTGCCTGATTCCCTTTGTGAGGGTTATTTCTTCAGTTTGCTGTTCGTTTACTTTGATTACTGTTTTGCAGTGTGTGTTAATTGATATTATTGCTCTAATCAGTTCTTTAGGAATTTCATTCTCTCTGAAGATATGTACAACTTCTTCAAGCTGTACTCTATCAAATGCTTTCTTCATATCTATGAAACATAAGAATATTGGTTTATAGAATTCCCATGATTTTTCCACAATTTGACTAACTATGTAAATTGCATCTAATGTGGATCTATTTTTCGGAAATCCTTGTTGTTGTTCTTTAATATGGATTAATGCATTTGATTTATTGTTTAATATTTTTGTGAATACTTTAGAAAACTATTAGGTAATGTAATTCCACGATAATTTTCTGGTTTAGTTTTATCACCCTTTTTAAATATTGGGATAGTTATACTCGATTTTAATTCTGGTGGGGTGGTACCGCTTATTATAATATTTTGGAATAACTTCTGTAGTTCATTTATCGGTTGTAATCCTCCATGTTTCAACATTTCATTTCTTATCGTATCAGGACCTGCAGCCTTTCGATTTTTCAATCTCCGTACTGTGTCAGTTACTTCATCTATTGTTATTTCAATTAATTCATCTTGATTTTGATATTCATAAATATCCTGATTATTTTCCTGATTATTTTCTTCTTGTTTATATAGTTCCTGGAAATAATTATTCCATCCTTGCATTGTCAATTTGTTTGTTTGTATACTATCCCTAATTTCCATCTTATTACTTCTTAATGTTCCCTCATATTTTTCGTTGGCCTCCATATAGATCATATTCCATATCTTTGGAATATTTTTCCCAATAATCGTGCTTAATTTTTTCTAATTTTAGAGTTTGCTATATTGCGTTCTGTTGTGCATGTTTTCCAAGATTCAGGGGTTTTATTTTTCAAAAATTTTAAATATGACTCCTTTTTCTTTTTAGCTATTTCCTTAATTTCAGGTACAAACCATGGAGCATTCTTCTTATTGCTGTTTACATTTACTTATCTTAGTCCTATTACTTCCTTAGCTGCGTTTAATATAGTGTCTTTTATTTGTTGCCATTGTTGGTCTACATTATTTTGTGTATCTGTTTGGACTTGTTGCAGTTTTTCCTTTTATCTTTGCTGGTATAGTTGTCTTGTGCTTTCATTTATAAATGATTCAATACTAAATTGAGTAATTTATAAAAAAAACACAAGACAGCTGTAAAGCACAAAACATCTATGCCAGCAAAGATTGAAGGAAAAACTACAAGTCCAAACGGATACACAAAATAGTATATACCAACAATGGCAACAAATAGAAGACAGTATATTAAACGCAGCTAAGGAAGTAATTATGTTTTTTAAGAATTGCATGATATATATTAATTTTGTCCACCACGTGCTGCCTTGTCACGCAATGGGCCCGGGTTCGATCCCCGGTCGGGGCAGTTTTTATGGGTGAGGTTTTTATCGGGGTTTTTCCTCACCTGTAAGAAAAGTGTCAGGAAAACTATAAGGCCCAAACGGTCCCGAAATCATATGGCCATCATCATCATCCTTCTCATTATCATCCTTATCATTATTATCATCCTTCTCATTATCATCATCATAATCATCCTTCGCGGTGTGGAAAGCAAGGGAAAGCTACCACACCTACAATTCCCTAGTAAAGCTGCAAGCATAGCATGAAAATGCTATGATTGCAGTGAAGGACCTGCCTTCGGGCAGAATTACTATGGATGGATATTAATTTTATTTATATTATTTATATTTTATACCACAATATTCCATTGAGGCAAGCAATTGAAAAATTGTCTTTATTATTTTTATTTCTTATTTCCTTTTCATAACTTTCATTTATATTTATTTTAATTACTAAATATGTGATGTCACTACAATATTTTATTGTTTCTCCAGTCTCCAAAATTAAATTTTGTTCTGGTTCACCAATTGATAAATATCTTGTTTTCTTCGTGTTCAAAATGAATCATCTACACCCAGGAGATTGGATGGACCGACAAAATTGGCTATTAGGAATCGGACGATGTCAAAGACATTAATCAACCGATGATCTATCTATTATTAAATGTCTTCTGCATAAAGCATCCACACAATTGAAGTAATATTCATATCAAAGGTATAGGGAAAAAAACGAGGTACGTCAGTGTTTCCTTGAAACGTAGAAAACGTACTTATAGTTGTACAACATACAAGCGTCCTTACCATCTGGAGGCAAATAAGCCCACGGTTAAACTGTATCTTTGGTGTCTCACGTTTCTAAATTATAGTTTTTTCGATGGAGAATCTAATGAGACCTCAAACTATATTTCGATGTAAATGTGACTTGCCTGGTTTTCCCCTGTATCCTTAATATTATATTAAAGTATTAATATTGTATACGATTACATTTCATGCATAATTATTGTACCTACATTTCGAACTTGCTCTTTCTTGGAACATTATATTGTTTTAAAAGGTCCTCAAGATGGTTGGGAATTTTCCATTGGTTTAGTGTTTTAAATAAATATTACAGTTTAAAATAATACAATTGGTACATAACACGTGACGTCATCCTCAACCTACTTAAAATTTATAAAACTTAAAGGCCTTTCGAAAACAGGCTCATCATCAGCAAAGCTATTGAAATTTGTTTTGTGAGATTTAGTAGGGTGGCTTCTACGTGTTGGTTTGTTCTCGTTTAAATCATATTGTTCTTTATTTCATTTAAATACTTCAAGTCCATCTGTACATTTATATTTACTGGATGTTTCTCTTTGTGAATTATGTGTTCACCCAATAAGGAGAGTGGGGCCAATGATATTTTCTGCATAACCATATTTGCTTCTTCATACATAAAATCTTTAACTTAAAAAAAAACTTTAAACTTCTGCTGGTTCTGTCTAATAGAATTTGTTACAATGTTAATTTGCAACTTCCTTTATTGTTGAAAATATTGTTTTCCTCTATGCCGTTGTTCATTATATACTTTCAGTTATTTTCAGTCCTCTATGCTACGTTTATGTTTGCATCCTATGTATATTTTTCAGAGTTATAAGGTATGTAGGAATGTCCAGTTCCTTAATTTTTATTTTGTTATAGTTTATTAATGTAAAGTATATAGTTTGTTTGTGTTTTCTTTACGAATTTATGTATTTATATTACATTAGATTAGTGTTCTTCTGATAAGAACCTAACGTGGCAGTCTTGTTTGTGGTTGATTGTATCGCACATCTTTACTTTATGTAATACATGAGACGAAATCAAATGTACGGTGATATGTAGTGTGTTATGGTGCTCCTGTTCGACACACATAAGATGTATTGCCATTTATTTGTGCTGGGCTCAAGGCCTTGAGTAGGGGCTACAACTCTCCCTTTGGTCCTATACTGCCGTAAATTGACACTCGTGCTCTGATCATTAGGAAGTGCCAGAGTGTGCCCTATTAGATCGTCGTAACGTAATACTTTAGACGCCTGGGATTTGCTAAACCAGATTTTTTTACCGAACATGAAATGTGGTGAACGATGATATGAAATGATAGAGGAGGGTCTTGATGAGACGAAATTCGGGAAACGGGAGATTCCGAGAAAACCCTGAAAATTTCGGCATATTTCATCTGCTATATCTCTTCAGAACTGCCAGCGTTTGAACCTGAGATCTCAACTTTACGTTCTAGCCCCACGTCTACCAAGATGGTCTAGTTTATATATCATTTGTGTAATATAACTGTTATTTTTACAAAGTTTTTATTGAGGTTCAATTCATTCAAGTAATGTATGTTTAGAGGCAGATTTAGCATCCGTTTTTAGCAAAGTATTAAATGTGATGATATCTGGTTTTTGCTGTTAAGGATGTCTGAAATTATTATTCAAAGTAAGTATAATAATACTACCCATTAGCTAAACATAAATTCGGGATAGAATGGCTACAAATATCCGGGTTGGATAGTGACACTATCTATTAGTAAGTTAGTTTTGTTCAAATGTCCTAATAATATTTGCTATTCTCTTTTATTTGTAATATATTGTAACAATGGCTTTCGAATATCACGGGCGACGGCATGTGTCGGCGTCTCGCTTTGTATCGTAGAGGAGGGGGTTATTGAGTTGTAGACTCACGAATAGGAAAGCCTGCGGAAAACTTACCATATTTGTTCATCCCTTCACTGCGGAAAGTTCCGTTCTCTATATTTTGACTCGAGAATAATGTAGTTTGGCTTCCAGTCGATATTATTCATTGCATATAAACTACACAAAAAATAGATGAACACGTTCAAACCAAAGCCACACATTACATTTTGAAACAATTACATTTTGAGAATCACATCTTTTAATTTGAAGCATTGTTTAAAACCAGATTAGAGATATTCTGGGTTTTACTAATTTTTATGACAATCCGGCTGATTTCCATGAAGCTTCTCAGTAAGATAAATGTCTCCTGGAAGCGTTACGAGCGCTTCGCAGGACAAGGATGGTGGAAGGGCTGCTTCCTCTGAGCCTCCAAACATGCTCCTCCCAAGCAAGATAAAAGGATACGATTTGGAATAAAGGACATTTTGAAATTAGGAAATTGGAACGTAAGGGGAATAAATACAAAAGAAGAAGAAGAATTAGAAAGAAAATTAAAGAAAAAAGAAATAAATATAGCAACAATAACAGAAACAAAAAAGAAACTAAAAGGAACAAAGGCCTTAAAACACTATACTATGTTGTATAGCGAAGTAGAACAGATAACAAGAGCGCAGTGTGGAGTAGCAATTTTAATAGATGAAAAATGGAAGAACAAATTGAATAGCTATGAGTTTATAAATGAAAGAATCCTGATAGCCAGATTTAAAATTGAAAGAGGATATATGATGATAATTGCTGTATATGCCCCAGAGGAAGGTAAGAAACAAGAAACAAAAAAATTATAAAACATTACAAACATTAGTTGATAAATATACAAAAGATCATCATTTAATAATAAGTGGAGACTTAAATGCCCGAGTAGGCAATGTCCCTATACCTAATGTAATAGGAAATAATGGAGAAATAACAATAAATGATAATGGACAGGATTTGAGACAGTTTTCACCCTATAATCAATTAAAAATAATGAATACCTATTTCCGAAAAAAGGACATACATAAATATACAAGAAGTAGATATAACTCAAGATCAATATTTGACTATTTAATCGCAAGCTACGAGCCTTGGTAAAAGATGTGAGAGTACATAGAGGCAGCGATATATACTCTGATCACTATCTCGTGATAGGTAATATAAACATAATAGCTAAATGGCGGAAAAATAACATAAAGAACAAAAGAAACCAAGAAGAAGTATAAAAAGTATATTTATTACAAGATCAAAGTATTAGACAATATTATGAAAGCAGAATGAATAAATATATATCAGAGATAGCGACGTCAGAAGATGTAAATATTGAATGGGAAAATATATCAAATGTAATACATAAATCAGCAAATGAGATATTAGGAAAGAAAAATAGAATAAGAAATAGGAAGGGCTTGAGAACTTGGAATGCGAATATACAAAATGCAGTGAATGAAAAACAAAACGCATATCATACATACTTACGACTGAAAACAGAAGAATCTTACGAAGAATATAAAATGAAAAGGAGAATTGCTAAAAGCATTATAAGAAAAGCCCATCAGGAGTCATGGGATAAATTTATAAGCTCAGTAGAACATGATATGTATGGAAGACAAGAAATAGGTTATAAATTAGTGAAACATCTAAATCAGACTGAGAAAGATTCTGCCAGATTGAATATAATCCCAGAACAAGAATGGATCCAACATTATGTAAAACTTTGGAAAAAAGAGGAAATTGAAGGAAAAGAGAACAATGAGGAAGAAATAAAAGTGGAAATATTGATGTAATAGACATAAATGAATTAGAAATGGCTTTGAAAACTACTAAGAATAGGAAAGCAACAGGATTAGATAATATAAATATGGAGTTAGTCAAATATGGTGGAATATTGTGTAAACTACGAATATTTTATCTAATTAATATATGTTGGCAGACCTATGGGATTCCAACCACTTGGAAAACAGCAATTGTGAAGAATATATTCAAAAGAGGAGACAGGAGAAATTGCGAGAATTACAGAGGGATTAGCTTAATGAATACTGGCTACAAGATATATACGAAAATAATAAATAATAAATTGAGAAACATAACAGAAGTAATAATAAGTGAAAATCAAAGTGGATTCAGAAAGGGAAGGTCATGTATAGACAATGTCTTTACACAGAAACAACTCATAGAAAAGAGAAGAGAACATAACTTAGAAACTCACATAGGATTTATAGATTTGGATAAGGCCTTCGATCGAGTAAACAGAAAAATTATGGGAAATATTACGAATGAAAGGATACCCGCTGTGCCTTGTTGAAACAATAAAGAAATTATATGAAGACCCAAATATAAGTATAGATACCGGATCCAAAAGAACAGATGCAATCAAAACAAATACTGGATTACGACAAGGATGTAGTTTATCACCCACTTTGTTTAATACATATATATTGACGATATTTTAAATAAAAGGAAACTTTTAGTAAATCCAGGAAAAAGAATGGATAATAAAGTGTGAATAAATAATCGTCTATTTGCTGACGATGTAATCATAATACAGAAAAATGAAGACGACTTACAGAAATCAATGCATGCATTAAATTAAATATGTAAATTATACGATCTAAAGATTTCTGTAAGGAAAACGAAGACCATGGCTTTTAGAGGAAGAGATCCAGTGAGATCCAAAATTATTTTAGAAAATCAAAGTATAGAACAGGTGTCTAGTTTCAAATATTTGGCCTGTGATGTTGGGCTACAATGTGGAAAGAGATATTGACTCCAAAATAAATAAATTTCAGACGGTGTGTGGAACAATACAGAGAACATTCGAAAATAAAATTAGAAAAGAAACCAAGATAAAAATGTATAATGTTATGGCGGTTCCCACAATATTGTATGGTGGTGAAACTTGGGCTCCAGTGAAAAGACAGTAGGATAGAATACAGACGGCAGAGATGCGGTTCCTAAGACAAGTAAAAGGATGTACAAGACTTGATAGAATAAGAAATGAGGATATAAGAGAAGAATTGAAACTACAGCCTTTATTGGATAAGGTCACGAATTACAGACAAAAATGGATTGATCACATGGATGGAATGAGTAAGGAGAGATATCCAATGTTAGCAAGAAATTATCAAGCAAGAGGAAGGCGTGATGTTGGAAGACCTAGAAGACGTTGGGCTGATGCATTATGAAATCGGAACGGGCAATTGCCTAATCCCTGGAGTGATGATGATGATGATGACTAATTTTTCTCTGAATACGCTAGTGAAGTTCCAACAATTGTTGAAATCAATGTGAGTGCTCGTTGAGTTATTTTTTCTAAGCAGGTTTGAAGAGTCTTCTTCATCTTCTTCCTCTTCTTCTACGCATGAAAGCTGGCAGCTTGTTGCGTGTTCATTCACTACAGGTCCGGGGTATGGTGACGTCCTTTCATCGTAGTCGTGGTTCTTCTTCTTAATCATAATTGGTAGGATGTTCATTCTGTTTATTTCCAAAATTACTCCTCGGAGGAAGACGTATTGGATGTGCATTCGCTGTCTATCCATCTCTTGGCTGGTCTTCCTCTTGTTTTTTCTCCCGTCCAACGGGCTAGCAACCCACTTCAAGGTGTATCTTATTCATTGCTCGAAGTCCCAAGGATCAAGCCTCGGATAAAAGACGGAAGAAGAATAATCTGTGGTAGGAAATTATTATTTTGTGTTCTCTGAAGCTAATACAGAGCAATGAGACATCTTAATGAATCATCAGTTGCTCGAGCAGTTTCATTGTATCAAGATGGCCGTTATATTCGTCGTCTCTAGGATTCCTGATGTCAGCTCTTCCGTCATCCACAGGCTGTGGATGTGATGTAGTGAGACACGTGGATACAAGAGGCGGCCCGGGCAAGGCCGTAAGAAGAAGACTTCAAGAAGAAGTACAGGATACATTCCTTGTCCTAACAGCTTTGCGCAGACGAACATCTACAGCCAGATATCTGCAACATGATTTATGAACAGCAACTGGGGCGAAAATTAATTTCTGATCAGACTGTAAGAGATAGACTGAGTAATGCAAGTTTGAGGTCTAGAATCCGCTTTAAAGCCCCTCGTTATACACGTCAGCACAAAGAAGCCCGGCTACAATTTGCTCAGAACCATGTCAACTGGCAGCTCCGCCAGTGGATGGTTGTTCTATTCACGGACAAATCAAGATTTCGTTTAATCGGTTCTGATGGTAATGCCAAACTACGACACGCCCACAGTATAATCGGACCTGAAATAAGTGCACGGGACACTTGGCGAAATCTCCGTGCAATGGGACTTAGACAGTTGAATCCCTCAACTGACTCTATAGACATTTCTGTAGATGACTTAAATGAACATTTTACCTCAATACCCATGACACCTCCAGACAACAAGACTAAAATAGACATTCTTAAAGACTTATCCCCATCCCCCCATATAGGAAGAGATAAATTTTACTTTAACGACATTTCCGCCTATAGACGTTAAAAAGGCACTCAAGCGGATTAAATCCAATGCACAAGGAACAGATAACATCAGCATTTTAATCCTAAATAAAATCATTGACATTATACTACCCACAGTGACTCATATTTTTAATGCTTCCCTTATAACTTCTATCTTCCCTACTGTATGGAAACAGTCTAGAGTTCGGCCTATACCAAAAATAAGTACACCTACTAACTGTAATGACTACCGACCGATTAGCATCCTTCCGACATTATCTAAAGCCCTGGAACATATTGTACATAAGCAAATGACTGAATATCTCCAAGAAAATCACCTCCTTGATCCTTATCAATCCGGCTTTAGATATGGTCATAGCACAACCACAGCTTTGCTAAAAATTACTGAAGATATTCGTGAAGCCGTGGACAGACGTCAATTGACTCCTTTAACCTTACTTGACTTCAGCAAAGCTTTTGACACAGTAGACCACGACTTACTTATGATAAAGCTCAAGCGCACCTACACTTGTCTGACAGCGCTGTATCCTGGTTCGACTCATACCTGCACGGTCGTCAACAATACGTTTCATTAAACTCTAGATCTTCGTCTTGGCGCAACGTGCCGGCTGGAGTCCCCCAGGGCAGTGTTCTCGGACCTCTTCTTTTCTCAATCTACATAAATGACTTGCCAACTGTACTAAAGCACTGCCGTTATCACCTCTACGCTGATGATCTCCAAATTTACCTACATTCACCTCCTCATTCTCTCTATAACAGCTTGACAAAAATGAATGACGATCTCATATCCATCTTTAACTGGTCTTCAAGTATCGGTCTAAATCTAAATCCTAACAAGTCACAAGTAATTCTAATGGGACAACAAAGACTGCTTACAACCTTTGACATATCTACACTACCAAACATTACTATAAATAATATAATTATCCCTTATTCTTCTTCAGTAATAGATCTTGGACTACATCTAGACGCAAATTTAACCTGGCAAACACAAGTGAAACACATATGTAAAAAGACTTTCTCCATCTTACATTATCTTAGACGTTTTAAAGAATTTTCTCCCAGTTTCCTTAAAACAAATCCTTGTGCAGAATCTTGTGTTACCACACTTCGATTATTGTGACATTATATATAATGGTCTAAACTATGACTTGTCGCAGAGACTGCAGCGTGTTCATAATGCTTGCGTTCGATTCATTTTTCAATATCCGCCGTTATGACCATATTTCCGAACACTTTAATAACCTCTCTTGGCTCCGTCTTACTGACAGACGTAAATTGCACTCTCTTTCACTACTTTTCAAGCTTCTGAATTCCTACATCCCTACTTACCTGGCGTCTAGATTTGAGAAGTTATCCTCTTACCACAATATTGACACTAGATCACAAGATAGCAGTCTGCTAACAATTCCTCTTCATAGCACTTCCTCCTATTCTACTTCCTTCACAGTAGCCTCTGCCCGCTCCTGGAATCTCCTTCCTCAAGATATCAGGCGTTGCCGCACACTTGGTGCCTTTAAGTCACGCTTATACAGTTACCTGTTGTCTAATAATTAATTTTTCTCTATTTATTTAATTTTATACTATGTCAATAATCTTTTCCTGTTTATATATATATATATATATATATATATATATAGTACATATATATTTAATTCGTTAAATTTAGAGTAAATCAAAATACATTATAAATATTAATTGTATTGTATTCATAACTTGTAATCGTTTATATTTATATATATATATATATATATATATATTGTAATTTAGATTTAAGACTATTTTTTGTTTGTATTTTTTTTTAAACCTGGTTGAGTGGTAGACAAGGCCTTAAGGCCTTAACTCTGCCAGGTAAAATAAAGCTATTATTATTATTATTATTATTATTATTATTATTATTATTATTATTATTATTATGAGGACGTACTAGTGAACACTTGGATCCATTCTCAATTATTGAACGTGACAGATTTGGAGGTGTTTCGCTTATGGTTTGAGCTGGGATTACTATTGAGTCTCGGCCAGAGCTTGTCGTTGACCCTCAGCACATAAATGCTGATGTTTACATTATTGACATTATCCTTCAACATGTTGTACCCTTTGCTTCAGATATGGACCCTAATTTTCTTCTAATGCCTGATGATGGTAGATGTCATACAGCTCAGGATACCAGAGATGTGCTGCAAGAACGCCAAATTCAGGTGATGGACTGGTCTGCTTGCAGTCCGGACCTTAGTCCGATCGAGCATATGTGGAATAAGCTGGAAAAACTTGTTCATAGGCGTCCTGCTGTGCCACAGAACCTGGAATAAGTTTCGAATACTCTCACCGAGGAATGGGAGAGATTTATATTTCTACTAAGGTGTTTATTTTGTTATTTTCTCTATGCATTATTGAGAGGGTTTTTTCTATTGTGTTGAATTGATTACCTGTGTTTGTAACATGTTTAGCGAAACTTAATTTGACTCCATTTTTTATGATATGCTCATTTTATCATCATCATCATCACTCCAAGGATTAGGCAATTGCCCGTTCCGACTTCATAATGCATCAGCCCAACGTCTTCTATGTCTCATTATATCTTATTTTAAAAGCTAGTTGTACGTCCTGTATAATATTTTTATAACTATTGCTTTTAAGTTTATATACTTCTTTGTTGTATATGATACTGTCCTCTATTTTATTTGATATTCTGTTGTTTCGTTTATTATTAGTTTTGAATGCTTTGAAAATGGAACCGGTTGCGAAAGACCGAGCTGAATATTTGATACAAATATAATTTTTTGAGGAAGACTGCCACAATAGGTAGTACATTTTATTGTTTTCTTTTTAATATTTAACAATAAGCTCAACGGAACAAAATAAATATCTCTATCACATTAGAAGTTCATGCATTCAGCCAGCCCCACTTCTCATACAACGGTAGCAATTGTTTTATAGCTTCTTTGTATGGTTTGCTCAGGTTTATGGAATCGTCAGTTTTCAGGAGTTTGTCCATGTCTGGTACGTGATTTCGGTCGACCAGAGCAAAAGAACGAAGTGTGAGTCCGGCTATCACACCAAACAGTTTCTTCTTGTTTAGTTCACCGTTCAAAGTGTCTCTTGTTGGCTGCAGTTCTTCATGTACAAGTTTACAAAACATATCACAGAGTGTGCTGTAGTATTCGTCTATCAGAACATGACGGTCGTTTGCAAGAACTTCAGGAGAAGCGCTGGAGTTCATGAAGTAATGAAGATCTATCGCAGGAGAACTTACATAGCTGACTTGGAAATCCACGAATCTGAAAAAAGGGTTAAAATGTGTTAAGAGTGTCGTAAGCGACATACAAGTTTTTATCCGTAGAACAAATGACTGATAGCGACATATTTATTCACATTTCCACTATAGTCGCTTCTTTAAAAACTGGTAAGATTATGAAAAAGTAATATCAGATTGGATTACATAAGTTAAGTTAGATCAGGTAGGTTATATTAGATCAGCCGTCTCAGTAGACGTGTGACTGATACTTGCGACTGTCCCTACTGGGTTCCCATGTTCGAATCCTGGAGGTTCCAGAGGAGATTTGGTGATGGCCATTCCGAGATTTTATGGGTTCTTCCATTTCCCGATTTTCATCCCACCCTCATCCTCCACTCCTCTTCTTTGCACTATCGTGTTATTTCGTCTAAATTCATTCCTTATTCATTCCATATCATCCTTCATTTCATTTCGCTTAGGAAAAAAAATATTCTGGTCTGACAAACCACAGGTGTTAGAAATATGTGTTTATGGACATTCAGGATGGAATATTGGTGTACTTCTCCATGAATCTCACACCTTAGGGCAGGGCTAGTAGCCTGGGTGAGGCCCGGGATCCAATCAAGGGAATGACGGTATAAATCGCTAAATATGTCGTGACTAGAAACACCATAACGGACTAGATAACACAGTTTTATCTCCATTCACTTATAACATACAGCGATGGGTCATAGAGTAGAATGAATCTACACATATTGCCGTGCAAAGGGCATGATAACTCGAGCGCAAAGTTATTCTAATCTAATTTAATTCAATCTAGATTAGAATACGTAGTTTTTTTGTTAGCGCGTTTTTCGTTAATTTGCTATCCTGTTTATGAAATTAAATTGAATCTTACATTGTTAATGTGGCGTATGTTGTATTTCGTTTTATTTGTACTTTAAATTCTCGTACAAGTTAATGACTTCGCATTTATTAATACAAACGCACTTTCTCCCCTCGTTTAATTATTCACTTGTTGACACGAAATGTTCTCGAGCTTTTCCTTAATTTATGTAGACTGGCATGTTGCATAGATTTTAGATAAAATTTACTAACTGTTACTTTATCCATAAAGTACATTAAATTCTTATTATTACAATTATACTACGAGCCTTTTGACGCGAAACATGATCTGTTTTTCTAGAGGAATCAAATATTACGAATATTTGAGAGAAATGTGTTCATATATATTTTTTTTTAACAAGAGACGAACGACAAGCATGAAATGAGGAAGCTACTTAGGAGTGAACTACGTGATGTTTGCAGCAAATCGTAGTAACAATAATAATAATAATAATAATAATAATAATAATAATAATAATAATATAATAATAATAATAATAATAATAATAATATTTTTATTATTATTGTTATTATGATTATTATTATTATTATTATTATTATTATTATTATTATTATTATTATTATTATTATTATTATTATTATTATTATTATTATTATTGTTAAGCGTCGTTAACTACGGTGGGCAGGATATTGGAAATGGAAGAGAGCCAGAGGGCAACTTCCAACAGATAGACCAAAATATCAGATGAACAATTATTAACATTATCATATATATTGACAGTAACTTGTAATCAGAACTTTATATCTTTGATTTTAGTTACACGACATTAGTTGTGTTATTTGAGGCTGCGTTCAGCTTTAAAATAAATCTACAATATTTAAATTTTTTCACTCATAAGATTTGAATTATTTTTAAATAATTAAACATATGGTTTTCACTTACCAATATTGTGGTACAGTTTCCTTGTCGTCTATTAAACATACTAAAGTGAAATTTTAACTGCAAGTAGTGATATATAATGTATAATATAAAAGACTCCCCTAGCAGTTTTATTGTTATCTGTAATATATTTAATGAGGGATATGATTCAAGTTTATGTTCGAAAAATAATAATTATTTTTATATGAAGTATTGATTAAAATATGCTTTTTTAGGAACTATATTACTGAATACATAGTCTAGTGAATAAAGTGACAAGGAAACTTCATAGACCCACCTTAAGTTGTTTCTGAGAAAATGTACCAGTAGGATGACTTTTTAGGAATTACTTATGAATTAATTCAAACTGACTGATTTAAGATATCTAAAATTATTTATAGTTTTAAAGCTAATTGCACACAGGGTGAGTTTAAATTCCCCTTACAGAGTTTGAAGGCAATTAAGCTTAGCAGAGGAACTCGTGTTCGCTACACGGAAAATCACCTCACGCGCTTTTTCGGCGCCACTCACTAGGATAATAGTCTTGAGTAGGGTAGTACATACGTCTTTCCCCGCTCACCTGATGTTCCATGTTCACTGCAAGTTTGTTTACGTGCTATTCAGTTGAGTTTGTGAGACGTTTGTACCTGCACATTACAGTAGTAATCCTTCACGACATTACAAGGTGTGCGTATTTCATTGGTATTGTGTTGCTGTTATCCATGACATACACACGTAGACATAATGTTATTGTACAGTGAAGCTCGGTGCAATGGCAGGCCCAATTGCTTGGCCTGAACGTTCTCCCGACTTGACACCGCTAGACTACTACCTGTGAGCTCACAAGATCTGGAAGACCTACTAGCACGAATAATGGCTGCGGCTGATATTAGAGGACCAGGGATTGGTGATGTGTGTACGAGAACTTGGTACAGAGGTACCGCCTCTGTATTGAAATCGGTGATCTTCATATCGAGGCCTTCTTGTAAGTGGTTCACAGGCAGCAGGACGTGGAGAGAATAACATGTGTTGTAGTGGTATTTTGTGTGTATCGGAAAATATACGTTTCCGGACATGGGTTCCAATGTTAAATTTAATTGTCTTGACCCCTCTATAAGTTCTCAAACTTTATAAGGGGACTCACCCTGTATATAACAATATCAGGAATTTGAATCAAAGGTATGGAATTCTTAACCATGTTTTACTTTTGACACGTCCGTCTCTCAATAATACAGAAAGTCTTGACAAAAATATCTGAATTCCTGAATTGATAACGTGGAACCCAATTTGATCAGAGGTAATGGTTTGCATTTTTATGGCCAATTAATTATTTACTGAGTCCAAAATGTGTTGATGAAAGAGTTAGGTGAATATGGATGAATTTTATTAACTATAAAATATTTCCTGAATTCGTAATGTGGTATTGAAATAGTTATTTTGAAGAAGAGCGATTTCTATTGCCTATAGACATAAAAAATTCGTAAATTCATAACATTGACTGAAAGAGTTCATTGAAGGTGAATCATATCTTGCCTATTTATTACGTTCTGGATTATTCACAATGTTTGATTGAAATACTTATTTGAAGGAGGAGGATTTATATTTCTTATAGGCCTAAATAATTTCCACAGCCTATAAATTATTTTCTGATATCATAATATGCGACTGAAGGATTTAATTGCAGAACAACTAGATTATTTCTTATAGTACTGAACAATATCGTGATTTTTTTAGTGTGGTTTTAGAAGAGTTAAGTGAAGAGGTGTTTTATTAACTATAACTTTTTTCTGAATCCATAATGTGAGACTGAAAGACTAAATTGAAAGTTCGGGTTTTATTTCCTATTGGTCAGAATAATATCCTTTTGAATTCACAATGATGAACTGAAAGAGTTAAATGAAGATGAGTAATATCTATTGCCTATAAATTACTTCCTAAATTCACAATATGGGACTGGAAGAGTTACGATAATTAAAGGAGAGCCGTATTGTTAATTATAAATTATATCCTTAATTCGTATGTCGGACTGGAAGGTACATTCTTAATTTAAGAATGATTTGTTAACTATATATAATTTCTTGAATTGATAATGTGGGATTGATATAGTTAAATTAAAAATGCTCTTTTATTTCCTATATGTTTTATTAATATACAGAATTTATAATTTGGAACAAAAAAGCCACCTGAAGATGGGTGGTTTTTATGTCCATAAATCGTTTGCTAAATTCATAATGTGGAACTGAAAGAGTAAATAGAAGAAGGACGGTTTTTACTGTACGTAATTATACCCTGTATTCATAATGTAGGAATGAAAGAGTTAATTGAAGATGGGTGGTTTTTATTTGCAATAAATGTGAGACTGCAGGAGTTAATTTAAAGAAGTACGATTTTTTGCTTATAAATGAAATCCTGAATTCATATAGGATTAAAAGTTTAATATACGACGGTTTGTTATCATTACCTGTAAACAAATTTCTGAATTCATAATGTTGGACAGGAAACGTTAATTGAAGATGAGCAGTTTTTATTGCCTCTAAATTTCCCTACAATCCGTAGTGTCAGACTGAACAAGTGCGTTTTTATTAGCTATAAATTATATTCTGATTTCATGATGTGGGACAGAATTTGTAAATTGAAGAAGGGTTTTTTTAGTGTAACTATTTTCCTTATTTCATAACCAAGTTTACTCAGGACTTATATATAATATATATATATATATATATATGTGTGTGTGTGTGTGTGTGTGTGTGTGTGTATGTGTGTGTGTGATAGATACTTTAGATTCTCCTAGTTATCTTTATGTTATCGTTGTGGTGTGGTTTACATGCTTAAATTACCCTAAGAACTATGCAGGCAGTAGTATTGCTAACGAAAGGGTTAACCATGTTGGTTAGCTCGAACGTGACAAGCCAGAAGACGAAAGCACCTCGATCGAATGAGTGACGATCATCCTAAAAGTATAACCGTCATTAAATGCGGATTTGCGTTATACTGGGATAAAATAGTCCCCATTCGGTTCTCCGAGCATGGACTATTTCTGGTAATCCATGATAAAAGTTCAAACATGTTCCTAGTAACATTAAATGTTAGATAAGGGAGGAGAAAAGAAGTGGCGTGCATTCAACCCCAATTACCCCAGCACAGCTGCGATATTCATAATTTTCAATTAAAATACGATAATATAATTGCAAAATTTCATTCAAATCATTTATGCGTGAACATTAAAATTCAAATTTTCCGCCGCGCCAGCAGACAAACATTCGGCTTGTCGGAGCCTCCTACATTCTCATTATTTACACAGAGGAGCGCTCCGAGTGTTTAATCTATGTTATCCCTACCAACACCAGCTATTACGATAGATGAGTTCACACATGTGCATATAATAAAGGTGCCTGCTAAGACCAGCGATTACCGCACTTGATGAAGTGTCTAAACCACAGATTTCTTATTGAATACCAGCTAGCTGTATCTGGCGTACGTAACAACTCGAAAATAAATGTACAGGTTAATCGATAACCATAGATGGAATGAAATTGCCACCTATCAATTATTATCAATACTCCTTTGTTGAGGAAATGTTATTCGATTATAATGGACGAGAAACGTGATTGGCTATTTATGGAAGCGTTATTATCTCAACAATGAAATCTTTCTAATTACTATTTTTAAGTCATAATATTTAATTGATGATAGTTATATTTTTTCTAAACACAAAGAAACAATGTAAAATACAATTATGTTGTAAATTATACCGGCAAATGTGATTTGCGAAGTGATTTGAAAATGAAAGTGGGTGTAACTTATGTTACAAAGCCCACACCAGATATTTCGAGTAAGTGCAGTCTTTTCAAGGAGAAAAATAACTTTATACAACAAGTAATCTACTGGATATGAGCTTTGAGAGCCTTGTCTGCTTCACATTTTAATTATGTATTACTTGAATAGAATATTGAATTGTGCATGAATGAGTATGAATTCTAAAATTTTCATTTTTCTATATTGTAGTATTATGGTAGATTTATAGAAACACATGTACAATAATAAATGCTCATCTTATTTATAGACGGAACAATTTGGAATAGAAAACGTTATAAACTATAAGACATTTTCGTTATACTAACTTAATGGCACTATCGAACCCGTAAGTTCATGGCCGCGCGGACATACGCTCTTAATACATCCCTATCCTGAAATAAGGTTTTCCAATTGGCATGGATTCCCATTAGTAATTCCCGTCCCGAGAACCGAATGCGGGACTATTTTAACTCCGAAAATGTTTACCCCAGTGGAATCCATAGTCGCGTTTCTAGATGGTTGTATTTTTACGGTTAAAGATTGTAAGTCTTTCGACCAAAGTATTTTTTTTCGTCTGACTTATCGCCTTCGACCTGTCCGGTATGGGTAATCTATTCTGACAGCAAAGTTGCCGTCGGCATATGCATATTCATCATACAGTTGGGGTAATTGCTGTGACCACCGCACGCGCCACCGAAGAAAATATTACGAGTACTTGAGAATAAAGTTCTTAGGAAAATATTTAGATCAAAGAGAGATGAACAGACTGGCAAATGCAGAAGACTACATTACTGTGAGCTACATTATATTTATGGGAGACCAGATATATTAAGAACAGTTAAGTTCCATAGGCAGCGATCAGCGGGACATATGGCACAATTGGGACATGAAAGTCGGGCATCGAAACCCCTTATAAAAGCCAGTGCAAAAGCTCTTAGTGGGTGGGACAAGAATAAGGGGAGGATATTAACCATGATTTGAGAGAATTAGATCTACTGGGGACGATTAGAAAACATTAGTTTGGAATAGGGATATATAAAGAGTTCATATCCGCGCTGCCATGAACATACGGGTTCAGTGAGTAACTTAACTCAGTTAATACTATTAAGATAAATACGTAAAAATAACAAAAAAACACATGTGATTTGAGAATTATATATTAGGAAGGAACATTTATGTTTGCCCTGAGATGAGTGGATAGCGAGATGTCCGGTTCAGGTATTAACTTTTGTTTTCATGACACATTTGGCTTTCATTGTTTAATGTCAAAATTTAATTCTAGCATCGAAATAAAAAAAACTCACTGCTTTAAAGTAAAAATATTCTCATTGAAATGTTTCTTGTTATAGAAGCTGTAAGATGATAGTGCGGACGCTTTCTACTGCCTCTTATGAAATGAGAATTAAACATAAAGAAGGAAAATTGTTTAATTGGGATACATGTTTAGCGTGGTCGTTAACGCACTAACGTATAGAATTAGAGGCCCCGGGTTCAAATCCCAGGTCGGGCATTAATTTTTCATTTAATTATATATATATATATATATATATATATATATATATATATATATATGTATATAGTGTTCTGTTTTAGGGCTGACCTTTCACTGCAAGCATAGCATTTCCATTCTATGCTTTACAGCGTTACTAGGGAATTATAGGTGTGGTAACTTTACGTTGCTTTCCACACCGGTGAAGGATGATAATGATGATGGCCAGATAATGTTTGGGAACCTTTTGGGCCTTAAAACAACCTGATATTTGTTTTTTAGGTGAGGAAAAAGCTCGGATAAATACCTCACTCAGGAATTATTTTCCGACCGAGAATCGAACATGGGCTGAATGCGACAATACAGAGGGCAGCGCGATTCCTCGAGATCACAGCGGTGGAATGTATATATATATATATGGTAGTTATATTATATTCTAAAAAATGTGTTCGTTTTTTATATTTTATTATTTATGAGTGCATCATCTCCCTAACACCTCCCTAAAAGTGCTAACGCGAGATGTAGTCGAAGAAGTAATGATAATAGATAATAGATGGTAATAGATAACAATCGATATTATTTGCGAACTATAACCCGTTGTAACATTACTTTTGTGATTGCAAACAAGAATCTGATAACTGATTTTTAAAAATTGCATTCTTATCTTAGAAGAATTTGACATGTGGTTCTTCTTCTTCTACTGCTACCACTAATACTACTACTACTACTACTACTGCTCCTGCTCCTGCTGCTGCTTCTACTGCTACCACTAATTGGTGACGATATTCAGTATAGTCCACTTTGCTGCACTCTGGAAACAGTTGCTTCTCCTTGGCCGGTTATTGTCAAAGGATTTAGTGTCTTAATCCTTGCATATTTAGCGGCGATGGTGTTTAGCCGTGTGACGGTTTAGGTTAGAGTGGACTGAGATGTGAAGATCAGGGCAACGTAAACCACACTGCCGGAAACAGTCATTTAATTGTGCTAGGTCCATCATGAGAGGGGTCTGATAAACAGATTTCGGTGTACAGCACGTTGCTGAAGAATATTCCCTGCATTGCGCACAATTGATTAAAATGAATAGTGATATTCTGATATGTTTGTGACTTAATCATCAATGTAGGACATTTGTGTTTGGTTTTGGAGTTCTGCGATCCTCGTGTATAATGGGGACAATTTTTTTATTTTGATGCACTGTTTTGTATAATCTGAACTTTCTTCTCATGGCAGGAAACGAGGATACGCCAGGCTTCACAAACATGCAGTAACGTGCTGCGGATAACTGTTTGATATACGGTGTGCTTGATCAGAGTTCTCGGTGCACGCGATTTCAAATATGTATGAAGTATTGCTATAGCAGCGTCAGATTTATTCAAATGTGTCCAGTATCAATTTTGAACGTAAATTTGGAATCCAAATGAATTCCAAGATACTTGACCGATGTTTCAAGACGGAGTTGTTGAGTCGCCAAGGCAAGTTTGGCAGGAGATCATCTCGGCTTTTTTGTGAACAAAAACGCTTTGATTTAGTTCACGGTAATTTATATGTTCCACATTCAATATTAGATGTGGTAAGGATTTGAAGGTGGACTGCTAGAACAGACAGGTGTCGTCTGTAAAGGCGCGGTATTGATATCAGGGAAATGAAAGACTGTCAGACACAAATTATATAGGATATATGAGAGAACTGCACTTTTTGGAATTCCCGCCAAGTTGGGCTTACAGCCGGAGTCCATCCCACTAACATAAAATAACATTGTTGGTTAGTGAGGTATTTTTCAATGAGTTTGTTATTATTAGACGAATTGTTTAATTTTGTTAGTTCCTAAATTAATCCTTTTATCTAAGTTGTGCCGAAAGCTTTTCAATGTCAAGGAATTCTGCAGTGTACTTCGTTTTGAGTTCAAGCCCGTGATTATATGACCAATCAGTCCAGTAAGCTGCAGCGGAAAATTATGGGATTTTCTAAAACCTCATTGATGATGTGGTGAAAGGTATCTTCCTAAGACTTCGTTAACTTGCAATAAAATTATAAGCTTGAGTGGTTCACACTCCACCAACAAATGGCACGTGAATAATTCTAATTGATTGGATATGGAGTTTTGCAACAATTATATTTATGTCAATATTGGTTACTTGTAACATCTCAAGTTGTTGCATGCTCCTACAGTACATGTACAGTATTGTGAACTACAATAGAGGAATGAAAGCAACTAGAATTACGTACCTGACTTCTTGAACTTGATTGTCTGGAGAGTACCGGAACATCATGTTGTTCATCCACAAATCACCGTGAATTAGAACATTATATCCATCGTCTTCCCGCGTGATACTATTAATCCAATGATCCAATAGATTATTTTCTTGAGCTTTCAGTGCTTTCAAATAATTTTCACAATCATACCAAGTCTCTACCTCATCTATCACAGATTTTATAATATTTTTTAAAAAAGCACTCATTGCTTTATTATCATTCTTCATCAAACAATTTTTGAATGTTTGAAAAAGACTTGGTTCTTGATGACGAAGCACCACTGAGCATGCGTGGTACTGTGCAATTTTTCTCATAACAAGAAGGCAATGTTTCAAATCGAGACCATGAGTTACAGTAGCAAGTCTAAATCCTTGTTTTTTCAGGTCCTCCAGGACTATAACTGCTGGTTTCTCTTGAGTATAAATACATTTCGCAGCGATTGGCTGGTAGTTGTCTGGAAGTGACTTTTCTATTAATTTGTTTACTGGCACGTGAATGTCAGTAAATGTTTTAGCTTCAATTTTAAATATATCAATCTCTTCTATAATCTGAAAAATAAATAATTTATTATTATTATTATTATTATTATTATTATTATTATTATTATTATTATTATTATTATTATTATTATGGGTGGGGTAATGGAGCAGTGTTCAAACTTCAAAGTCATCAACTTAGAACACCTGAGAAGAGAAATCTTTAACGTAATATTGAAATTGATATATTGAAGCTAGTGCTACTATAATAATAATAATAATAATAATAATAATAATAATAATAATAATAATAATAATAATAATAATAATAGTAAAATACACTGCTCAAAACAATTAGAGGAACACTTGTAATAAATGGAATAAGTAATTGTTTTTTAAAGCTGTGATGCTGAAAGTTGGACAATATGTAAATTGAATTATTAATTTTATCATTGGATACAAATTTTAAAGATCCATGGCCTAAATACAGAGAAATTACCTCAAATAACAAATATAGAGATTTTTTTTTATTTTGGAAAGCACTGGCCACTTCTAATTGGTAAGCTTCCTGATGTTGCTATAGTGACGAATGTTGATTATTGCCTTGTTTATTGAAGTCTCTGACAAAATGAGGCATTTAAATGAGTTTGAAGTGTATCATGCTCTACATCTTTTACGACAAGGTCAATCTCTGCGACAAGTGGCTAGAGAGCTTGGGGTTTCTCCTTCCGTGGTGTCCAGGTTACGCAACAGGCACAGAGAGACAGGTCAGTATTGTAGAAGACGTGGCCAGGGCCGTAAATTTAAAACAAGCCCCCAGGATGACAGATACGTTGTTCTTTCTGCTCTTCGACAGCGTACAAAAACTGCAAAAGACCTGCAGAATGACCTTCATATGGCTTCCGGAATCCGGGTTTCAGACCAAACCATAAGGAACAGATTAAGGAAAGAGAATATTCGTCCAAAAAGGCCCGTTAAAAAACCACGCTTAACAAATGGGCATAAGGCAGCAAGACGTACGTATGCTGAAAACCATGGTGATTGGAACCTGAACCAGTGGGAGTCTGTGCTCTTCTCGGACGAATCCAGGTATCGTCTTACACGTTGTGATGGTCGATTGAGGGTGTGGGGACGGCCAGGAGAAAGATTTTCTGCAGAGGCTGTACAGGAAATTGATAGATTCGGAGGAGGTTCCATAATGGTGTGGGCCGGAGTTATGTACAACAATCGTACGGACCTTGTACTTGTTCCCCAGCGACTGAATGCTGTCCGGTATATCGAGCACGTTCTGGAAGAGCATGTAGTACCTGCTGCCATTGGAGTAGGCCCTGGATTTCTGTTTATGCAGGATAATGCCAGGGCACATTCTGCGGCTGTCACCAGGGATTTCCTGAGGAGGAATGAAATTGAGGTAATGGAGTGGCCAGCGGTCAGCCCAGACCTCAGCCCTATTGAACACTTGTGGGATCTTCTAGACAGGAAGGTCAGGAACCGACATCAAGCTCCACAAACTCTGCAGCAACTTGGAGATGCTCTGAAGGAGGAATGGGAGAATATCCCGCAAGAGGAAATCCAGAATCTTATTGGGAGCATGCCACGAAAGGTGCCAAAGTGTCATCGAATGTCGTGGAGGCCATACACGATACTAACTCTATATAACGAGTGTTTAACTTTGAAAAATAAGCACAAGATTCAATTGCTTACATAGCGGAATTATTTGAAAAGTTAATTGTCAGCGTTATTCATTTGTTTTTACTGACATGAGCAATAAATAAATAAATAAATAAATAAATAACCACAAATAATGTACTTTATTAATTTCATGTTTGTACCTTTATCCAATGAAAAAATCTTTGCAATTTTTCATAGTGTTCCTCTAATTGTTTTGAGCAGTGTAACAGTAACAATAACAATAATAGCAATAATAGTAATAAATTATTTGGACTCGCAATCTTAAGGGCATAAGGCTTTCTCTTCCACTCAAATAAAAACAAATATTAAACACAAAAAATATTTACATAAGTACATAACATAGAATGATTAATCACAAATAAATATTTATACAAATTAAATTGAATTTGAAAATAAACAAGCCAATGTAATTTCAGTAACGAAAAATAAAAAACTATCGATTAATCTGCTAAAGACCGATTACAAATAAATATATTTAAATTTCTTGAAAATAACTGATATCCATGAGCCCTTAATATCTTGTGGTGAGGAGCTGCAGAATCTAGCATTAGATACGGTAAAGGAATTAGATGCTGTATGTTGTGCTATGTGAAGTAGGAGTTTTTGGTGTGATCGTGTGATTGGTAGATAAGCGTTGGAAGCGAGAAGATGAGTAAATTGGTACAATTTTGAATAACAGAATAAGAGAACGAAATTTTATTTGATCGTGTATGTGGAGTTCGCATAAATATTTAAGAAATATTGCGATATTTACGAATATTGAATGCATATCTGATACACATGTTATGAATATGTTGCATATTTTGTGCTATTCCATCGTTAATATCTGTCAATGAGGTGTCACAATAAGCAAAATGCGTCATCACGACAGTTTCTACTAGAATTTGTTTTAGATAATGTTTCAACCTGTTTAATAATACCTTATTGAAATTGTCTTTTTTCATATTTTCTTTATTTGTGTGTTCCAACTTAGATTCAGGGAACGTTGCTTTTTTATCTAGCATGAGGGTTCGGTGCTTCGATCTTTGCCTTTTTCAATCTACATACATGACATATCCAATTCCCTAAAGCATTGCAAACATAATTTATTTGCGGATGACATGCAAATCTACATCCACACAGACAAATATTTTCTAAATGATGCTGTTGCCAAAATACACGGGGATCTTGACTCACTAAAGACTTGAACAGTCATATATGGGCTACAATTAAATCCTAGAAAGTCACAATCAATCATTATGGGTCACCAGAGACTATTATCTACAATTAACCTAAACACAGTCTCGCATATGTCACTTAATGGTTTTCAAATCCCTTACAGTGGGGCAGTAAAAATTCTAGGAGTATTTATTGACAACAACCTAAATTGGAATACACAAATAAACCATATATACAAAACAGTCTTCTCAATAATACATTCATTAAATCGCATACGAAATTGTTTGCCATTCGCTCTCAGGAAAATGTTAGTAGTAGAAACACTTGCAATGCCCCATTTTGATTATTGTGATACTCTTTTTACAGACTTAAATATTTATTTTCACTCAAAGACTTCAACGTGTTCATAATTCTTGCGCACATTTTATTTGTGGTATTTGGAAATTTGACCATGTTACACTGTCCCTGCAACAATTATCGTGGCTTCGTCTAAGAGATTGTAGGACTGTCCATTCCCTATCCCTTCTCTATAAAATACTTCACACATCATCGCCTAATTATTTATCACGCCGCTTCATCAGACTGTCCGACACACATAATCTTGACACTTGATCCCATCAGCACATTGTCCTATATATCCCTCCTCATCACACTGTGTATTATTCATTATCTTTTACGGTCTCACTTGCCAAAACATGGAATTCCCTTCCGACATATGTCAGAGACTGTCAAACTATAACATCCTTCAAAAACAAACTAAAGAATTATTTAATAACAAGCTAACTTATACACCTCACTGATAGAATTATTTTAACAATTAATAAATTTAATTATTTATGAAAATAATATTAAAATTAACAAATATTGTCATTTGTTTAAACATTGTATAACACCATAAAATTAGTTTTCTATATCTCATTATTTTTTTTTGTTTTTTTATATAGGCCCCTACATTAGACAGGGACAGTCTAGGCCTACAAACAATTTAATTTATCTTGCTAGAATACATTTTATTATTATTAGTTTTAGTCTTAATCTTAACTATCATTAGCTGGTTGTGTTATATATCGTAGTATAATAGATATCTTATGGAGCCAATCTTCATTTTGTATTTAATATTAGAGTTATTGAATATATGTTTGTCCTGGTGAGTGGAAGAGAAGGCCACATGGCCTTAACTCCTCAAGGCTAAATAAATAAATAAATTAAATAAATAAAAATAAATAAAAGACCGGCAGATTGATATTGTTAATTGCTCTACAGTAAGTCTTAATCTGAGGTATTTGCAAGATTATGATACAAAATCAAGTTAAGTCTGTCGATAGTGTTAATTGAAGTAAATGACAATTTTAATATCGTCAGCATATTATGATGATTACTATAATGTCGTAATTTTGTTGGGATGTCATTAATGTACAGTTAGAACAGTAATGGAGCTAGAACACTCTCATGTGGTACATCAGACCTCATGAATCCCCAAGAGGGAAACGTTTTTAAGCTAATACTGATTTTAGGCGATTATTGAGGTACAAGTTTAACCTGTCAAGACAATTTGCTAATAGGCTGATGATTTGTCAATATGTCAAAACAGTATTGAAAGCTTTACTGAAGTCTAGAAGAAGCTATGCTCAAAGTACCCTTCTGTCCATAGCTTCTGTACTCTCCAAGGCAATTACAAGGAGTGTTATACTTGGATAGTGCATCTTTGTAAGCCTGACTGATTACAACCGAAGTAATTCAATTCACTGATTTATTCTACATACAAAATTTTAGCTTTGGACGCATACGAAGCTATTAATATATAAATATAAGAACCCATCTCCGGGGTAACAATAAGAAAGCCCTCAACGGTCTGAGAAGAGCGGAAGAGGCAACCCTCCCACTGGGAGGTTATGATGATGAACCTTAAGAAGACAGCCCCTTCAATCGTCTCATCCTCTATAATTATGTTTTAGTGTATGATGCACAGGAATTTTTTATATTATTAGGGATAGTTTAAATCTATGCCAGTAACACCTTCAGGGGACAATATACATTACTAAATGTTTACATGAAAGCAACCGGATTTACCATACGAAGACAACTAAAGCAAGAAATAGGACTAAAGATTTAGGTATATCTGAAATAATGAAAATTGGCACTTGGAATGCAAGAGGCATTAGAAATAAGGAACCAGAACTAGAAAACGAATTAAGTAAGATGAATATAGATATAGCAGTTATTACCGAAACTAAAAATAAATTAATAGGATCAATAGAAATGAGAAATTACTTATTAATGTATCATGGAGTACCTCAAAATAAACGTGCCTCGGCTGGAATAGCAATAATGATAAAATAGAATGGAAAAAATAATACATAGCTACGAATTTATAAATGAAAGAATGATAAATTAAGACTGCGTATACAAAGAGGATATATTACAATTATAGGAATATATGGCCCAGATGAAGGACAAAATACAGATGAAGTAATCGAGTTTTATGCAGAACTCCAGAAAGTCATAAATAAAACAAATAAAAACGATTACCTTATTTTAACAGGAGATTTCAATGCACGCATAGGAAATAAACCAATTCCAGAAACCATAGGTAAACATGGTGAAATAACTGTAAATAATAATGGAAAACTTCTAATAGACTTCGTCACCTGTAATAACTCTAAATTAATGAATACCTTTTTTCCACACTTAGATATTCACAAATATACATGGAGTGCCAGAGGAAGTAGAAGTATAATTGATTATGTAATTGTAAATAAAAACTTTCAAATTTAGTTCATGATACTAGAGTATATAGAGGGCCTGATATTAATTCTGATAATTTTTTAGCGATGTCTAAAATAGCAATTCCAACCCGATGGAAAAAATTACGCTATGATAAGATGGAAAATAATGAAACATTTAAAGTTCACCTTTTACAACAAGAATCCATAAAATAATTATATCAAAAGAGATTAGACCAGTATATTACAGAAAATCCTATAAGTAGAAATATAAATGAAGAATGGGATGAGATTAAAATAATAATAACTCAAGCTGCAAAAGAATCTTTAGGAATGAGAAAGAAACCATATTATAAAAAAAATTGGACTGAGGACTTAAAAAAACTCCTGGCGCGACAGGCCTAGAAGGCCCTTAGCCTACCAGCCGGCTGCTGGCCTCACATCCACATGTGTCAATCACAGAGGTAGATGATAATCAGCCGGTGTAGGGGTGACATGTGATCAGCATGTCGAGTCCCCCAGCCGTTATAGCTGGTTTTCTCAACCTAGAGCCGCTACTTATTGTAGCTACCCAAATGCATCACGATGCTGGGTAGGTACCGGTCCCATACTGGCCGAAATACCATGAGAAAATTTCTTCCCCCATGGAGACTCGAACCAGCGCAAGTCCCGTATCTCTGTACCAAGGCTTCCTGCCTTAACCACTTCGCTACGGCGCGGGACGGAATGAGGACTTAGAACATCTAATAAATGAAAAGGAAACGGCATATCTAAATTATCTTAATAAGAAAACAAATGAATCATTAATTGAATACAAAAGAAAATCGAAATAGTTCGTAGAGAAGTTAGAAAAATTAAAGAACAATGCGGGGTAAATATATAAGTGATATCGAACACGATGTACACGGAAAACAAGAAAAGGCATACAAAATTATGAAACATTTAAACAATGAAACAAGAGATACACTTAAATTAAATAACATTTCAGAAGAAAAATGGATAGAATACTATGAAGAATTATGGACAGAAGAAAATTCAGAAGAAAATGAAGAAGAAAAAATACAAGCAGATGAACACGTACATTTAATAACCGTAGAGGAATTAACAACTTCTATTGATCATTTCCATAACAAAAAGACACCGGGGATCGATAATATGGACATAGAATTAATTAAATATGCAACGTTTTCTCTGAAGGTTCGTCTACTAGATTTTATAAATATATGTTGGAAATTTGGATATATACCCGAAGAATGGAAAATCGCCAAAATATACCCTATATATAAAAAAGGAAACAGACAAGATTGTTCTAATTATAGATCAATATGTATATTGAATACGTGCTATAAAATTTATGCCAATATTCTAGAGTACCGCTTAAACATAATTATAGAAAATATCATATTGGATGTTCAAAATGTATTCAGAAACGGAAGATCCTGCTCCGACTGTATATTCACAATGACTCGATTATTTGAAAAACATATAGTATTTAACATCCCAGCATATATAGGATTTATAGACTATGAAAAAGCTTTCGATATGGTAAATAGAAATAAATTATAGTATATAATGACAAATAAAGGTATCCCACAACATTTGATTATGGCTATACAAAATTTATATGTAAATAATAAAATAGTAATAGACAGGGGTTTTAATCGAAACATAAAAAAATGGTAACTATAAATCGTGGTGTCAGACAAGGGTGTCCTTTATCACCTTCTCTTTTTAATTTATATATATATGAAGTGGCAGATTAATTTAAATAAACATTTTAAAATAAATAATAAACTGTTGGATACAATATTATTTGCTGATGATCAAGTAATGATTTCCAGTTCAGAAGATGATCTACAAAGAGCTATTTTTAATTTGGAAAAAATAAGTGCCAATTACAATTAAAAAATTTCAAAGACTAAAACTAAAATTTTAGCATTTAAAGGACATGATATCTTAAGAGCAAATATAGTAAATTATAATAAAATTTTAGAGCAGGTGAACAGATTTAAATATCTAGGTTTCAATTTATCATATGTAAATATTGAAGATATTAATGACAAAATAAGTAAATTTAATCTATTAAAAGAACCCTTAAAAACACAAGAAAATAAACAAAAATTAAATGTTATAAAGTAATGGCTGTTCCTGTATTGATGTATGGATCACAATGTTGGACGATCTCTAAAAGACAAGAACAAAGATTGGAAGCAGCTGAGATGCGATTTGTAAGAAATATAGCAGGATATACTCTGCTGGATAAGAAAAGAAATTAAGATATAAGAAAGGAACTAAATATTTTCAAACTTACAGACCGAATAATTAAATATAGGAACGACTGGAAATAACATATTGATAGAATGCCAAAAGAAAGATTCCCAAAATTATTGCTAAATTATAAACCACGCGGAAGGAGAAATGTTGGTCGCCCACACAGAAGATAGTCTGAACAATTTTCACAATTCTAGCTTTCATGAAACCGGAAGAAGCCAACAGGCTTATTATTATTATTATTATTATTATTATTATTATTATTGTCATCATCATCATCATCATCATCATCATCATCATCATCATTACCGGTATTTTTATTCGTATTATTATATTTTCATATTACTATTATTATGAGTATTTTGTGAAGGAACTTTTCATACAATAATTTACTAACACGGAGTGATCAAAAAGTGTACAGTTAAACAGGCCAGTGAGACTCATACCATTTTCACAGTGACATTCTTTATATCTGATGTTAAAACTTCTGTTTGTTATAATATCAGATTTAAAGAACAATATTAAATTCTGTTTACAGAAACCTGGTTTCTGGTGTATATGTTTGCTCAGTTCTAATCAAACTTTTATATATTGAGATTAGCATTAGAAGATTAGTTGTATTCCTTGGGAGTCCGTATTACGTAATAAACATTTCTCGTTTTTGATAATTAAGGATTGAGTTATAAAAGCGAAACGCTATCTTATTTTACCTTAATACAGATACACATACGTACAATATAGAATGTACTCTTACCTTTGACAACTCTCCTTCCTGTAAGTTACATTTAACAATTAATGAAATTTCTTCATTCTTTCCATTTTCAATTGTTTTCACAGTAGCTCTGTACATTTCACTGCCATAGTGATCGCCTGCAGCTGCAGCTCGTTTAATATCCAAGGAAATTACTTATATATGAGGATGTTTTTCATCAGATTTCAGAGCCTTCTCGAAAAATTCTTTATTAATCCAACTTGGTGACGTTTCTGCCATTTGACTGCCTAAAAATATATTTTTTTATAATATAACACATTTTGTAACTCAAATATTTGATAGACAAGATCTGATTTTATCCTTGTGAATCAAAATTTTATTGAAAAATAAATCACTATACATATAAAATTAATCCTAACGATAGCATTTTTCTGATTTTTTAAATGTCAATCGCTCAGGAATTGCGTAAATTAAGGGAATTACTTGCAAATCCGAATTTATATTCCGAATTTACTGGTTTACTGAATGTATCTTCATTTTGTTAATTAAATCCAATGTATATATTTCAGTTGCTGAAAACACTCATGGTGACTGGTTGAGACTTTATTCACGCAGAAGGGAAATAAAGCTATGCAAAACACGTTACCATGAAGGACATCGTATGTTACATATTGAAAACACTAATAACAATGCACAGAGAAAATAATCCAGCCAAGATAAACGTACTCGAGGAGAGGCAGTTAACAACAACGACCATCTTATAAATGAAAACACACCCAGTACGTGTAACCCCCTCTACCAACCAGATTTTCCGTGGAACACCAGTATTGAATCCTTCTGATGATGGGACTAGTCTCGAAAGCGCTACAAATAAATATCTAATAAAGTTGATGAGACGTACCTTTTAAGTAAATATTTCATAATTTTATATTTTTATCTATTTGTAGAGTAGACTTTTTTTTACCTATCATATGATTGTTTTCGAAAGAACCTATGTGTTTATATATAGTACATACTATTATTATTCTGGTATCCAACCCTGTTCCATTGTCCACAGTAGTAACATAAACAAAACACGACGGAAGTATTTTCACAATCTGCGAGTTGAAAATTAAATTCCAATTACGTTCTTATATTACAAGTATACCTAATTATTTTGTTTCGAATTAATGTACATAGAGTATATAAACAACGGACTATATTACCGTATGAAATTTACTTTGTTAATTAATTTCGTACTATGTATAAAATAAAGAAACCATATTAGGGTGTATTGTTGTTTGTCGTATTTCCCACTAGGTTGTTTCTAATATATCTCGTATGCCTACCGACTTCCTCAAACGATAGATTGGTAAATCCTGGATACTTTAACAAGCGCAGTAAGTAGTTACACGAAATCTGTATTTTTACCGTGTTTTCAAATTTTATCTGTGCATCTAAAATGTCAGTTCAATTAATTTAATTGATGTAATAAATAAATTATAATGTATATTTATAATAATATTTTCCTCTTACCTCTGCATACAATTTTTCGATCAGTATTTATGTAAAGTGGGCGATAATTTGAACACTTTGTTCAAAATAAAGACATAATTTATTCTAAATCTTAATTTATTATTCTATTACGATGTTTACCTTTGCAGTGCATTAATTACAATGCAACATTCCATATTATAGCTGTTTTATATTACTATAGTGAACTTACAAGCTATATTGTCCCTTATGTGGGCCATATTTGGACAGTAAACCATTGCTGAAGTAATTATTCACATACTGCTAAAATAATGTAACTTTTTTGTACTTGGCATAGAATCCTTCACGCTTAAATTACTTCCAATGGTATGTTAATGGACGGATGTGTCCAATTTGAGCTGTAACAAATATGTATAGTGAAAACGAAAGTGGAATTTATATTAAGTCGTGATGTTAACGAAAGAAGGATTAATGTAGTTTGAGAAATATTGATAGGAAATTAATTGAGTCTAGCCAATCACTAATTAAAGTGATTATTTCGTTAGGAATTGTAAGATTATATTTGACAAATCTTACCTCTTGATCAGAAGAAGATTTCAACTGTATCAGAACCTCGTTTGTGTTGCTCTGACTCTAGTCAGAGATTAGAAGCTGATTATGTGAGCCTGCAGGATAGCCTTGTATGTCATTATCTCCATATAATTACGTCAACAGAGTACAAGACAAGTCACTTTGCCCAATTTACTCTTGCATCAATACATGAGCTATGCAGAATTGACTGTGTTTGACTGACAGGCTCTTGGTCTTGCTTCTGCATGGAGGATTCATGCTCAGATCACTGGAATGTTTCTATAAACGTAATTACTCATACAGTCTCTCTGGTCTGGAATTTAGGGTAAGTTTAGATTTGAGGACTCTCCTTGTGCTTCGTTATAATTCATCACCCACCAAATAATCAGAGTGATATAACTCCCTCTTTCAGTTGCCCCAACTTCAGATGTTGGTGAAACTTCCGCCAAATGTCTGGAGAGAATAACAGAAATAACATTAGACAAACGCATCCAAATATAAAATACCCAATACCTCCTTCCTTGAGAGTTGGATGAGGAGAAGAGTGTGCTCTGATTTTGCTGAATATCTAAACTCTTTTTGGAGAAATTTTCGTGTAACTGTTTTAATTTAGTTTTTAAATAATTTAAGTGAATTTCGAAGGAATGTAGGTATTGAGATTTTATGCTGACGATTTGTGACTATTTTTACAAATCTTCACCGACCTTACTTAGTAGTAGATATCGAAAGTGACCGTTACAGAAAATTAATTATATAACTGGAATGGAAGACGCGACAACAACAGCCAGGAGACTCAAATTAAGTCAACATGAATCGGTACAGGTGGGCTTACGCGACCACGATGTGGTTTCCCAAACAACGGAAAAAGGGTCAGAAATGGTCCCAAGAATTTAGTCAAGTGATGAGTATGCAGCGGACTAGAATAGCAAGAGAAAAAAAGAAAAGAGAAAGAGAGAGAGAGAGAAAGAGAGATAGAGAGAGAGAGAGAGAGGTGGAAAGAAGCGAGTGTAGGAGTAGACTAACAATTATCTCTAACTTACTGGGGCACTAACGAACCTGTACGTTCATGGTCATGAGGACATAAGCTCTCGATATACTCTAACCTGGGCTAATCTTAGGTTCGTAGCCGTGAGGATAAAAGATCTCCATTTATTCCTAACCTGAGGTAGTATTTCACAATCAACCCCTGTATAATAGTAATATAATGTACGGTTAAATACTATAAAATAGTTAACTTGTAGGTCCGTCTCCTCAACTTAAGTTCTTTTAAAACTCTGTAGGCCTTTCGGGACTAGTCCAATCATCAGCAGAATGCATTAGGTCCGTTCTTGTTGACCCTTGTTGAAGCACTGACTTGGTTGTGAGAATTTTGTACAGAGGGTTGTGTGGATTAGGTGTGTATTCATTGAGAATCAGGTTGCTGTTGATTTCAGGATTGCGATTTCCTCCAGTATATTTATTCTCGTTGGAAAGTTTTCTCTATGTATTATTGTGAGGGTGTTATCGATGTTATGCATATGGTGTCCAGCCTGAATTACATGTTTTGCGTAACTTGATTTTCCTCCATTATAAATGAAATCTCTGAAATGTTCCTTGAATCTAATGTTGAAGCTTCTGTTAGTTTTCCCAATGTAGAATTTATTGCAGTCTGTACATGTTAATTTGTACATGCATTTATTGTTGAATTTATCTATTTCTTCAATGTTGTTGTTTATTAAATTGTTTAATTTGTTATCAGTTCTGTAGGATATATTAATATTCTTATCGAGCTTTTTTAGTGTGTTGGCCAATTTTAATGTGTCTTTACCAGTGTACGTGAGAGTTATCCATTTATTGTTATTTTCATTGAACTAAACACAGATGATAAAAACTATGCTAAATACGAAGCAGCTAAAGTCATTAAAGATATTTCACCCGAAAACAGACAATACCGAAAAACAAATACTTAAAAACATATGTAACATTAATCTAACCTTAAAAATAGCGATATAATAAACACCAAAGCAGACAAAGGCAATACAATTGTTCTCATGGAAAAGGAAGAATATATAAACAAAACCAAACAATTCATGCAAGAAAATAACCTAAAAAGAATCGAAAAGGGACCCAACCGGAAAATATAACAGATCATTAAAAGAATTAATAAAAATCAAGTCCCTTAGTCTTTAAAACAAATAACCACCAAACCACATTCATATACAAGAAATGGATAAATAATAATCCGTCACCACCAACAATGAAAGCTCTTCCAAAAATACATAAAAATAATGTTCCAATGCGACCAATTGATAATTGCATAAATGCACACCAACTACGAAAATTTTTAAATTCATTACTCAAAAAATAAAAAACGACATCAATTTAGATAATCAATTCACAATTAAAAACTCAATACGACTTGGCAGAAAAAATACATAACCTAGAAATCAACAAAAACACAAAAATGACGTCGTTGCGATATAAAAAAACCTTATACACCAACATCCAAATAAATGAAACAATAGATATAATAAAACAAAAATTAATGGACAAGAAACTTGAAAGTAACAACATAAACCAAACTATGTAACATCCTAAAAACAATAACGCAACAGAATTACTTTCAATTCAAACAACGAACTCGTTAATCCAAGAAGACGGAATCCACATGGAAAGCCCCATTTCGGGAACCCTAGCAGAAATATTCTTACAAGAATTAGAAAATGCACACCTCAAAGAACTAATTACTAAATTCAACATTAAAATTATTCACAAGATATGTAGACAACATATTAATTATTTATGACAGCGAAAATAGAAAAGACAAAGTAATCTCTCAAGAATTAAACAACATGCCACAAAAAAATCATCTTTAATGAAGAAACAGAAATCAACAACAGTACAAACTATTTGGACCTAACCACTAACAAAAAAACTTTAACCAATAACAAAATAGAAATTACCATTAATCGAAAACCGATAAGCAACACACTAGCCATAAAACAATAAATCGAGACATCCTTTTCAACATTAAAATAAGTACATTCAAGAGTCTAATAAAATATGATATTAAAACCTCCTCATTTAAATATAAAGACAATTATAATAAGGAATTAAATTATATCAATCACATCGAAAAAATTAACGGCTACAACAAACATATAATAAATAAAATCCTAAACAAACAAAAAAAAAAAAAACAACATTACCAACCATAACCAAAATTTGAAAAAGAATCCAATGAAAATAACAAGAAATGGAAGGAAACTCTCACGTACACTGCTAAAGAAACATTAAAATTGGGCCAACACTCTTAAAAAAGCCCGATAAGAATATTGTTATATCCTACAGAACTGATAACACATTAAACAATTTAATAAACTACAACATTGAAGAAATAGATGAATTCAACAATAAAGGCATCTACCAATTAAACATGTACAGACTACAATAAATTATACATTGGGGAAAACTAACAGTAGCTTCAACATTAGATTCAAGGAACATTTCAGAGATTTCATTATTAATGGAGGAAAATCAAGTTACGCAAAACATGTAATTCAGGCTGGACACCATATGCCATAACATCGATAACAACCCTCACAATAGTATACAGGGAAAAACATTCCAACGAGAATAAATATACTGGAGGAAATCGGCAATCCTAAGGAGAAATCAACAACAACCTGATTCTCAATGAAAAACTGACCTAGTCCACACAATCCTCTGTACAAAATTCTCACAACCATGTCAGTTACTTCAACAAGGAGTCAACAAGAACGGACCGAATGCATTTTGCTGACTGAGCGGGACTAGTCCCGAAAGGCCTACAGAGTTTTAAAAGAACTTAAGTTGAGGAGACGGACCTACAAGGTAACTATTTTATAGTTTTTAACCGTACATATATTACTGTGAACTAATACCTCTATGGAAACTTACCATGAATTTTACTAGTATCGACCCTGTATAATACATCATATTTCATATTGTTTTCCCAACTCATTCATGGCCTACCTACAGGATGCTTTACCTTTGTTTTTATGAGCTTCCGTTCCCTTATTTCATTCCTCATTCGTCCCATTTGTCCTGCCCATCCAATTTTCCATAACGATTATGTAGCTCACTGTTGTGTAAGTCTTCTCCATTCACCTGTCTGTTCATCTCTCTTTGATAAAAAGTTCCTAAGAACTTTATTCCCAAATTCTCGTAATCTTTCTCCTCCCTTAAAGAAAGAATCAATGTTTAGCGTCCATTTAACATAATTTGGTAAATAACAGTTTCATGTATTTTGAATTTAATGTTTTTCCTTTTTTAAATATAAGACGGGAAACCTGTAGGTTGTCAAATAATAAATATAGGAATATTTGAGAGAGGAGATTTTAAGATCTCAAAATTAATATATAAAGTTGGAGTATCAAAGAATTTTATCAGGAAATCACGACGGGTAAGAAAGAGTTTCAAGTATAATTCTTCTTGTAATCTTGTAAGCACATATTTTCCCTTAACAGAGATTTAGGCGCTCTCCCCTACAGGGAAGAATTTGAACCATACTAATTTAGTTACACTTGTTTTCGTTATAGATGTCATTTGTGTGGTCCGTGGTCAGTGTTTCGCCTCATACTGACATCTAGGAATCCAAGGTAGTACTAGGACGGGAAAATTCGGCAAATTTTGATTATATGCCTTTTCATTCAGGCTTAAGGATCTTTTACGAGCCTGAAAATATTCAGACTCGGGACCCACGAATTAAAGTCCTTCCCGGAGGACTTGCTCCTTGGATTTTTCTATCCTAAAAATCCATCGAACCTGACCGGGTTTGAACCCGCGACCCTTGGGACCAGAGGCAAGGAGCATAACCACTAGTCATCCGCGTCCGATACACAAATATAATTAAGAATGCAAATTGCGATATTATTGCAGGTTTGATGATATATTAAATATATGGAAAGTTACCTTTAAAAGAAATTTAATAATATATTAAGAATTAACAGTACAATAGAATATGGAAGAAAAAGTGCATGGAGACACAGTCGACCTGGGATAATATAACGGAATTCTCATATTTGAATGAGAGAGAGAGAGAGAGAGAGAGAGAGAGAGGGAGAGAGAGAGAGAGAGAGGGAGAGAGAGAGAGAGAGAGGGAGAGAGAGGGAGAGAGAGAGGGAGAGAGAGAGAGAGAGAGAGAGAGAGAGAGAGAGAGAGAGAGAGAGAGAGAGAGGAGAGAGAGAGAGGGAGGGAGAGAGAGGAGAGAGAGAGAGAGAGGGAGAGAGAGGGAGAGAGGGAGAGGGAGAGAGAGAGAGAGAGAGAGAGTGAGAGTGAGAGTGAGAGTGAGAGTGAGAGTGAGAGTGAGAGAGAGAGAGAGAGAGAGAGAGAGAGAGACAGACAGAGAGAGAGAGAGACTAAGTGGAAAAAGAGTGTGTCAATTAGTGACACGAGTAAAAGAAGGCGAATTCAATCCCAGGGAACAACTCGGCGTGTGATCATGATTGAGCTAACCCTATCACGTCCTTACCTGTAGGCGATCCAATGGACATATGCATTATGGTGTTACTTATTATAGAGAAGGGAGTGAATTGTAGCCTGATTATTCATACAGTCAGTCATGGTCTATAATTTAATACATTTATAGAAACATTCCAATGGTCTGGCCATGGATCGACCTCATGTAACTCCATTGCAGAAAAACACTGACCGCAAGACTCGTGCAATACATAATACCCTCCTTCCTTAACAGTTGGATGGGGAGACGAATATGCTCTGAATTTGTCGCAAAGGCCTTCCGGTCCTGGTCCATCCTGACTCCTTCTAGAGCATGTCAGTCAAACACAGTTTTATTAATTCATTCTGCTTAGCTTACGTAATTGCGTAACAGTGACTTATCTTGTTATCTGTTGACGTAATTGTAAGAAGACAATGATATACAAGGCTATGCTTAAAGGCTCAAATAATCAGCTTCCAATCTCTGACTACAGTCAGAGTAAACAATTTAATTTCATTTTACTATTGTATTAGAAGATATTCATTTATTTACTTATTTTTTGCACTATGTAACTAATATTGTATACTTACTGTTATTGTTGATATACATCGTAATTTGATATTCCCGCATACAATCTCGGTTGCTATGAAAACAAAATAAATCTCAATACTTTAAAAATTATCAAAAGCATTAGTGCGGCAAGTAAAAATATTTATTTTGAAATATTGATAGTGATACTGCAATTTGTATTAATTTCGGTATTTCGTCATCACATCCAGCTTTCCACGCCTCTTCTATTTCATTATCACTGCACACATCGTCTAAAAATTTCTCCATAATCGGAAATATATCCCAAATGAAGTTGGTTTTAGAGTTTTAACAAATATAAGATGGCGACATGACCAACAATACTTATTATTCCTCCATAGCAAAACACATAGCCGATTCACCTTTTGAAATCTAACATTTATCTTGAATTATATTTATTAATATTTTACCCAATATCTTAACTATTAATAAATACACATAGTGCAATAAAATAGTTTGCAATACTCTTGTGGTAAACATATAAAGGTTGTCCGAAATTAAAAAAGTCTCAGCGCAAGCACCTCGTTATTTTAAAACATTTCCTCGATCGATATCAAGTGTTTACCACACTCGTGTCACAATATACTATTGTTTAACCCATTAGTGCACAGCGTTACATAAATGTAACACCTGCATCTTTAAACAGTTTAATGTTTATACAAGATTGACAATTTAATGTTTATACAAATTGCACATTGTTGCGATCCAGGAAGTGTGTCCTCTGAGTCTGGCGTTTGTTTTCATTGTATCAGTCCATAGTGTGAAACAGTGGATGCATATTTATGACTGATTTTCGGATTGCATAATTTATACTAAACCATAGAAGAAGAATAAGTATAATTAAATAATATATTAAATAATGAAATTTATTATATACAAAAGCATTGAAAATTGAATAATATTCACATTTCTGGTACATTTAGTTGTTATGATACTTAGAATTGGCACAGGGTGGTGTTGGAGTATGCTGTAACATAAATGTTACGCTATGGAGTAATGTAAGCAGATTTCTATATCAAATGCCAGTTTATGTTCAACAGTATAATTTATAAAATGTTATTTTTTCTTTAAAATTAATTTTTTGGTAGTAGAATTTAGAATCTTTGTTTATTTTTATGGAACTTGCTAAGATCCTAGCACCACGATTTACAGTCAAGGAATCTCTAAATACTTTAACTGGCGGGGAAAAATGATGACGTATAAGATATTTTTATTGCCCTTCCTGATTCTAATGTCCTGACTGATGAAGGTTCAGGAGATGACGAGGCAGATTGGACTACTAATAATCTCAGTGGAAAACAACTTCTTGCTGAGGTTGAAGTACGAACTGCCGATGGAAGAGAAATACTACCTGAACCAGCTCAAAATGAAGCAACCTCCCTGCCAAGAGTACCAGAAACACAAGTTCCAACGGTATCGTATACGGTACACAGTACACAAAAATGTACATTGGGTGGACGGTGATTTTCAAAATATCAATAGAGATTTTGACGCTAGTAATTTACCTTCACATGAAGAAAAAATCGAACTGAAACTTTAGAACTCTTCCTCATTCACGAATTTACTGACTTAATTACAGAAGAATGTAATAGATATGCATTGCACAATAACTGTCCCCACCTTATCATATCAGCAGTTGAAATGAGATGTTTTATAGCTATTCTCATTCTTATTGGGTTCTAAGAGAATGTATTGGGAGAATAATTATGACACAATACATTAGTGAGCAATGCACTGAGAAGGAATAGGTTTGAACAGATATCGAGATCCATACATTTTTCTAACAATGATGAATTCAACCCCGAAAACAAAGTCAACTAGTAGCAAATTAGACAGCTTATAAATCGACTCAAGTGTAAGTTTGGTGCTTTCTTTGTACTTGAAAAAATATTATCGTGTGATGAAAGCATTATCAAATATTTTGGAAGTTACGGGTTGAATAAATTTAAAATCAATTCGGATATAAAGTCTGGTCTTTAAGCACCCCTAAAGGATATCGTGTTGGCTTTGGCATACATCAAGGTAAATCAGCTGGCTGGACCATTGACATAGAGAAAAATGTTGGTAAAGCAATGTCCTAAATGTGAAGTCGGATTGAGTATTGATTGCTTTTCTGGATACCACACCCGATAAATGACTGAAATAATTTATTTCCTAATGTTAATTATGTGAATGATAAGTCATATGGTGTGTTTAATGTTATTAATTTTTGCTCCCATGTGTGCCTAGCGTTACATATACGTCAAGGTCATATTTAGACAACCAATAAACACAACCTTATTTATTATTACTGTTTTGGCTACTTTGTGGATATACTAGTACATAAATCAAGGAAAAAACGACAAAAATCAATAAAAAATTACTTTGGGCACTCTATGGTTTAGTATTGTGTCGTATTAGCCTCTATTTTCCTTCTAGGTTATTTAGCCGTAAATTAAGCACAATGAATTAATTAAGAACTTCACTACACACTTTATTGAATTCTTCAATTATTACCAATAAACTTCTATTCACAATTACAATTCCCAAAATAATCTTCTTTTAACTGTTATATCAGTTAGAACATTTTTCCACTCACTGAAAAACACATTAGCCACAACTTGTTCACCATAAGACTCGATACTGCAAAACTGACTGCGGTCTCATGCCTCTGCCGTTATATACGGCGCGGGGAAATATCCTTAAAGAGCTTGTAGGCAGATCGATGCCCAGAAACCTCTAGCATGGATCTTTCTCCAAAGAAGAGAGGGACACCGATAGAACCATCTGGCAACACACTGCAGACCATTCTGCCAGCTTGCAGGCAATCTAACTCGCCAGGGCCTACTTACCCGCGCAATTCAAACGTCGCTATGCGACATGTAACAAATCAGCTGCCTGGACCATTGATATAGAGGAAAACAATTGGTAAAGCAATGTCCTAACTGTGACGTATGATTGTGTATTGATTGCTTTCTTTGTACCACACCCGATACATTATTGAAGTAATATATTTCCTAAAGTTAATTGTGCGAATAATATGTTACATGGTGTGTTTATTGTTATTAATTTTTGCTCCCATATGTGTCTTAGCGTTACATATATATCACGGTCATTTTTAGAAAACTAATAAACAAAACCTTATTTAATATTACTTTTTTGGCTACTTTGCGCATAAACTAGTGCATAAGTAAAAAAAAAAGAAACAAAACATCAACAAAAAATTAATTTGGGCACTAAAGGGTTTAGTATGTAAATATCTCTTATTTGCCTACCTGTTCCGGCTGAATGAGGCACGTGTCCCTCATGTTAAATTTCAACAAAACGGACTTCAAGTTACTCCATACAAAAAAAAAAATGAACAGAGGATATGGTGAATGACATACAAAGAGTTGTCAAATGTTATATTTGGTATTGTCTCCTGGCATTTGGCGCAAGTTTTACCAACAGACGATTTGTGACTATTATTACAAATCCTGACTTGCTACTAGATATTGAAAAGAAAATGATATAACAGTTAAATTAAGTGGAATGGAATATACGCACTCTTAGTCTACCTAGTGGGCGCTTATCCAGTAAGTATTCTACAGGGAGAATCTTTTTCCCTCTTTCATTTTCCTTCATGCCTATCGCAGTTCACAAAACTTAACGTTTCTTATTATATCTGATTTCCCATAACGACCATGTTGTTTATATACTGTTCTCCATTCACCTGTCTATTCGTCTCTCTTTGCTTACAAAATTTTCCTAAGAGAATATAGCGATTTCAAAGAAGTTGAATTATACTTTAACTAACTATAACAAAAAACAAAACTCATGTTAAATGAAAGAGTAACATCTCCAGTTTACTGTATAAGTTCATAGGTGTTCAATGTGAGCACCGTTCGTTACATGACACACATCCAACCTGTAGCTAATTCTTCCCATACATTAATAAACATGTCTGGATTGATGGCATCAACAATTTCTCGAATCCTGTTTCTCAAGTCGGGCAGGTTTGCAAGCAATGGAGGCATGTTGACTCTGTCCTTTGCAAAACCCCAAAGGAAAGAAATAGCATGGGGTGAGATCCGGTGATCTACGAGGCCACTGGAGATAGGCCTTGTCATCTGGACCATGACGACCAATTCAGTAAGGACAGTGTGGAAGATCTCACGAAAACGCTTACATATGAATCCCTACCTTTTTGAATTGTTACAGGCTCTAAATGTTACTGATTACGCTGACTTTTCGCTTGAAATGTTGCAGCAACATTCTCATCAGACACTCTTGGTCGTCCCACACTTTTGTCTTTACACAGACAACCGGTCATCTACGAATGTTGTTGGTATAGGGGAGTCACGATTAAACTGCTTACGAAACGCACGTTGAACTGACAGAACTGATTTACAACTCTCAAACTGCAAAACACAAAACGCTTTCTGTAGAGGAGTTGCCATTTTTGTAATTATTGTTGTCCTATAAACAAAACAAAAAAATCTCTCCCCTCACTCACACAACTAAAACTATCTTCTTTTTGCTCTTTCATTTCAGTCTACCCACAACTTTCTACGCCTCATCTGAGCTGGAAGTACTATTACTTGAAAGTACTATATCCTTTTATGTACGCACTGTATGTTCTCCTGAAAATCTTGCATCGTGGGTTTTGGATTGTCTGGAAAATGGAGATTTATCTGAACTCGAAGGAGCCATTGATGAGGGAATGGGTGATAATGAAACTAAAGTATTTTATTATAACCCGTAGCGAATAATATGATTGGAGACAAATAAACTAAGATACAACTCTAATATGCATAGATCAGAAACTAAAATGGTCCGAAATACATTAAAAGTATACCAAAAGATAAACATCTCTTATAGATCACTAGAATCAGAAAATTACAAGGATTAGAGAAAGTCATATCAAAATGGTTATTAAAATTAAATAAATCAATAAATAATGAAGATATATTATATTACTAATATGGCTATAAAATACGTATGAGAAAAATGTAGAAATATATCCAGGTAAAAATTACATCTACATTTGTCTAGAATAAAATACTGTAAAACGCTACCTGACTACAGAAATAACAAATAATAGAATAAAGAGGTATTGACAGAATTCTACTTGACTACACAAGTTACAAATAATATAGGAACACAAAAAGGGTATTGTCAAAAAAAATTAAACTAATTGCATTTAGCAGTCTATACAAATAACAAGAAATATTCATTCCTTTAAGAAAAGATAACATTAGTTATCTATTAAAAATATCAAATATAAATTGACCCAGTTCTTAGAACTAATCAACGCTAATAACCAAATTCCAAGAAATAAGGATATAAAGCATTACTACCTGAGCAATGCAGACAACAAAAGACATTCATCCCAACTTTCGAAAGGAAAACAATCTCTTAATACTGACAGTTTACAAAACTGAAGATACTGAAAAGCATTTAACTATTAAATATCAAAGAAGCAATTAACCCAGTTCTTAGAAACTATAATTGGCGCTATTATCCTGATAAACCCCCTATAAGGAAACAAATACTAGCAAATAAGATTATTGTAATATATATATATATATATATATATATATGTATATATATATATATTCAAATTGTAACGAGTGGAATCGAAAGAAGTGGGAGGAGCTATCGTCTTTATAAGCGAGAACATATATCAAAATACTCTCACTCTCGGTCACTCTGTGATCAGTGTTAAAACATCGTAGATCTACATACCGCGATCTCCGATCCAGTTAGAACTCACTCTCAGTGATTCTGTATTGAGTGTTAAAACATCGTAGATCTACTAGACCGTGATCTCCGATTCGGTTAAGGCAATCTCGGTCACTCGGTGTTCAGTGTTAAAACATCGTATATCTACAGACCGCGATATTCTATTCAGTTTAAATTTAGATTCGTCCGAGAACTTGTGAAATATTAAAGCTACCTAAAACTTTATAAAAAAGTAGTCCGTTAAGCATTTGGATTTGAAAAATATTTGATTCAAGCACGTGGACTCTAAGTATTTCATCGACTCCACTCATTAATAAAACTTGATAATTGTAGTAACAAAAGTGTATCTTTTCGTGAATAAACAATTTTTTTTTTTTTTTTTTGGATTCGTAAAATAGAATTGAGTGTAAAATTGAACGTTGTTTCTTTTGTATTCACGTAGACGTTCACGGCCGGAGTTGCTATGGTGATCTTTAAAGAAGATTTTCGGGCTGTAGGCCGTGGTCGTGAGGCTTGTAGTTCCCCGACGTTTCGCCAGAGACTGCGTCTGCCATTCTCAAGGGTTGTCTTGAGACTGGCAATTCTGTCCGCTGTCTTATTTATACGTTCACCGCGATGTGTTCGTAAGTTGTATCTGCCTTCTGATTGGTCAGCGTTAGGGACTTGCATTGCTCCAATGAGATTGCTGTTTGATGGTCAGTCGACTGTACGTTATATCTGTCTTCTGATTGGTCAGCGGTAGGGACTTCCATTGTTCCACTGAGATTGCTGTTTGATAGTCTAGTCGACACTACAAAACAGAACACCCATGCACATTACACTTTAATTTACATAATACACCATAGAACACATTAAGAATTTTAAGACCGAGATACTTATGCTTTCTACTCGAGTTTAAATATTTCTCGTCGTTAAAAGTAATTTTTCATATACACTCATACAAAAATTTAATACTCCATAAACAAGCCACATTAAGACAAACGCAGAGAGAGGAACACTCTCTTTGTCATGAAACAAATTTAAACAAAACTTCACTATAACACGTAAATTATTGGGTCAAGACCTTCACAAGGTCGGCACCATTACACACTTAAATATTCGCTCTAGGACGACTGTGCTTGTAGAGGTTTACATTTTGCGTCTTTTAGAACCGGTATCCATACTTTGTTGACTTTTAATGATTCTTCTTTTCTGTTGAAACTGTTATTATGTTGAATATTTCGATGGCTTCTCGTTGTAGACGGGTAAAATAGTGTGTGCAGTTAGATAATATGTCTGTATTCTGGTATTGTACCCTGTGGCCATCAAGTAAAGAGTGTTCTGCTACTGCCGACTTATCCATTTGTTTAAGACGACTGTATCTTTCATGCTCCTTGAGTCTGGTTGCGATGGTGCGTTTAGTGGTGCCTATATACACTTTTCCACAACTGCATGGAATCCTGTATATGCCTGCTGTCTGATGAGGATGGAGTTGATCCTTTATAGGTCTGAGAAGGTTCTTGATTTTCTTGGTAGGCCTGTATACTGTCTTTATGTCTTCTTTCTTTAGTAGTAGGACCGCATTGGAAAACTACTAAAGAAAGAAGACATAAGACAGTATACAGGCAGAAAAATCTTAAGAATTTTAACAAGCACTAGAAAATTTTTATATAAGTAGGAATGTAAGTAAAAACAAAACCATAACCTAATAATTCCGTGCAAGTAATTTGAGGAATTATACAAATCCTGTGATCTAATGGAAACATGAGCCAATTCATATATTTTAATATTTATTTTTATGCATTAACGTATTAATAATACTTGCTAGAAAATATTATTTTCAACAGGAAATTAATTCCTTCTAATTAAACAAATAAAAATTGATGCACGATGCTCCGAAATTTTAAAATACGCAACCAACATAATAGAATAAAATATACAGTTTTTTTATTATATAAATAAAAAAAAGGTATCAAAATTATTCAAAGCTAATATTACATGGAATATTTTAAACAAACGTTTTATCACGATGATGTTTCTACTTAACTTAAGAGTGGGTCAGCTCATTAAAATAATAAAAAAAATATTTACTTCAGGAAGTCTGTGGCTGCACTCTCACTGCAGACGAATTTTTGACATGGCGACCGCAGCGGTCCAAACGTTGGCAGAAAAACTAGGCCTGGCATCACTCTCTTCCATTTGCGATGGCCTGGGATGGTTGCAGTCAGGATATCCTGGATTGTCATCTTTTCTCTGCTCCTGCGCAGCGTTCGGCCGGTTGGTGTCGTAAGGCGCTAGTTACAGCTCTGTTTATAACTTCGAGTAGTGGGTAAATTTAGAGCAATTGGGTAGTGTTAGACAGAAAACCACCAAGTTGCTAAAGAGTAAAAAGAGGGAATATTTGAGAGAGAAGTTAATGACCTGAAATGAACGCAAAAAATAGGAACATTAGAGAATTATATCAGGGAATTAGTATAGAGTAGAAAGGGTTTCAGGCTAGAACAAACATAATTCGGAATGAAAATGGGGATATGATTGCAGATTCTAAGAGTATATTAAATAGATGGAAAAGTTACTTTAATCAGCTATTAAATGTACATACGAACAAGACATTGAGGAGAATAACTTACAGACAGCAGAAATGCTAGTCGCAGAGCCAAGTGCATTAGAGGTTGAAATGGCAGTTGAAAAATTGAAGATGTATAAAGCATCAGGTTCAGATGAGATCCCAGCAGAACTGATAAAATCAGGGGGAGAAAAATTGATGGACAAGTTATGCTGGTTGCATGGTATGATTTGGGAAAAAGAAGCTCTTCCAGATGAATGGAAGGAATCAATTATCGTACCAATTTATAAGAAAGGAGATAAAACTGATTATAACAACTACAGGGGCATCTCATTACTTTCAACTTCGTACAAAATTCTAACAAATATATTAGTAAGCAGACTTACTCCCAATATTGATGACATTCTAGGAGATCATCAATGTGCATTTAGAAGAAACAGGTCTACAACAGATCAGATTTTTAGTATAAGACAGATTTTAGAAAAGAAATGGGAATATAATGGTACTGTACATCAACTATATGTAGACTTCAAAAAAAGCATATGATTCAATTAAGAGGGGGAAGTTATATAGTATCCTGCTGGAGTTCGGAATTCCTAAAAAGTTAGTTAGACTTATACAAATGTGTCTAAATGGCTCAAAGAGTAGGGTGCGTGTAGGCAAACAGTTTTCAGACACTTTTGAAATCCAGAATGGGTTGAAGCAAGGAGATGCACTATCTCCTCTACTATTTAATTTTGTACTAGAGCATGCTATTAAATCTTTAGAGAATGAGGAAGGCTTACAACTGAATGGTATTTATAAGCTGTTAGTTTATGCTGATGATGTAGTACTACTGGCCGATAGCGAGGAGATACTAAAGGCCAACACGCACACACTATTGAGTAACACTAAGAAATTAGGACTGGAAGTAAATATCAGTAAAACTAAATATATGGTCACACGTAGAAATTCAGTATATAATGGAAATGGACAGCTAATGACAAATGAGGGAAATTTTGAGGAAGTGGCTGAATTCAAATATCTAGGAACAATAATCACAAATAGGAATGAGATGCACAAAGAAATTAAACATAGGCTCAATTCTGGAAATGCATGCTATTATGCATTGCAGAGACTTTTGATGTCCCAACTCCTTTCAAAAAAACTTTAAGCTGAAAAATATATAAAACTATTATTCTACCAGTTATATTATATGGGTGCGAAACATGGACTCTTACTTTAAGGGAGGAAAGGAGATTACGAGTATTTGAGAATAAAGTTCTCAGGAAAATTTTTGGACCAAAGAGAGATGAACAGACAGGTGAATGGAGAAGACTACATAACAATGAACTACATGGTCTTTATACGAAGCCAGATATAATAAGAACAGTTGAGTCTCGTAGACTGCGATGGGCAGGACATGTTGCACGTATGGTGAATGAAAGACGTGCATGGAAACTTCTTGTAGGAAAGCCAGAAGGAAAACACCCTGTTGGTAGACCAAGAATGAGGTGGGAGAACAACATTAACTACGATTTGAGGGAAGTAGATTATACAGGGAATGATTGGAAAGCATTAGCTTGGGATAGGGATGTATGGAGGGCTTATGTCCGCCTGGCCATGAACCTACAGGTTCGATAGTGCCAGTAAGTAAGTAAGTAAGTAGTGGGTCGACTGATGGCGCCACCCTGTTTCGCAGGACGACTGTCTCCTCTGTGCATATCTACATTTAGTTCTTCATTAACCTTACTTAACGGTTTATTATTTCCTTATTCTCATATTCCAAAACTTCTATAATTTGTGTAAAACCGTTTCTGATGCCACTTAACCGCATTTGGTATGTCTTCTTTTGTTTATTTTTTTAGGTAATCACCTATTTCCGCAATATCTGTTAAACATTTCAGAGCACTCTCTAGGTGTTCACGAACCTCGCCGCCATCTTTACTCAGTCTTAACCCTTCTATTTATATTACAAAACGTTCCCTAATTCTGCTCGTGGTCTTGTCAACAACGTCTGAGTTGGCTTCGTGTATTGTAGACCTTATTAAACATTTAACCAGTCCAGTTTCTTGAACAATGGCAAAAATGTAATTTGATTGGATAATTGTCGGTCTTTCGTGAGACTGACAATCAAATTCCGTGTCAGCCAGTGGTCTATACGATGGCGTCCCCTATGAATTGCAATCTGCTAACGCAAACAATGAAGACCGCAAGATAAATGCATGGAAGAGTGAATGCGAAGAAAGAAATTCCAAAAAGTGGGATAGACATCTCTTCAAGTCAGGTGTAAAACTTGATGAGTAGATGAATTTGGACAGTTTGTCATATGGGAAATAGTGCATTGTTGGATATGCACACAAGATTGTAAACAGCCATGTACTGTGACAGGAATGATCATAAATTTAAAATAGAAATAGGAAACACAGAACGGAAGGAGAGGGGTAAATTGATTTTTGTAAATAGAACTACAGATGGATGGAATAATTTGCCCGAACCAACTTTCACTGTCTGTCCTCTCTCTTTAAGCGTTTTTGAAAAGATTATTAAAAAGTTCTCTGAATCCCATCTTATATTGTCGTGTGTATTTTGTTAATTTTTGGCCTATGTATTCGCGTGCCCCCTTCTTCCATCACAACTGGTTAAAATGTTTGTTTGGTGTCCGATAATTTCATTCATTTAATTCGGGCTCTTCTATGGTTATAGATGAACTAAGGGAGCCAATTTTTGGGTTAAAAAATCGCAAATTGGTGCTGTTTTTTGCCAGGAAAAAATGTATCCCTGTATGTACTCTCTTTTTACTTTGCCACAAGGTTCGACGACCATACGACACTTAAAACATAGTATAATTACGTCATACTTAAAAGTATGTACTATTTAAATCTCCATTATAGGGACTTTAGCTACAATGGTAGTCCTGTAGTTTATGGGTATTGTCTTCCAGGTCTGTCAAGTTTATTATTTTCTGTAATTCTAAATTCTTGTGGTATCTGATCACATTTTTTATAGTCTATTTTCAAATTGTCATCCTTAACATGCATCAAAACTTTTAAATTATTTTTTTCATATTTTTTATATGAAGCGCGTTCAAACTCTATCTTCTCTTATATTTTTTTTACAATATAGGTCTCAAAGTTTTACAGGGTGTTCGGGATACTATAATTAATGAAATTATGTAGTCATAAATGTTATGTATTAATAATTAATGAAAATAAAATATATGATACTATACACCAAATATATACAAAATAATTAATGTCGAGTACATTGCTTTTAATCTCTCCTAGGAAAATGATGAATCATTTGAATTGAATATGTTGTTATACACATCTTATTGAATATATGTATCATCATCATTCAGGGATTAAGCCTGTTGGCTCGTTCCGGTTTCATGAAAGCTAGAATTGTTAAAATTATTCATGCCATCTTCTGTGTGGGCGTCCAACATTTCTCCTTCCGCGCGGTTTATAATTTAGCAATAATTTTGGAAATCTTTCTTCTGGCATTCTATCAATATGTTCTTTCCAGTCGTTCCTATATTCAATTATTCGGTCTGTAAGTTTGAAAATATTTAATACCTTTCTTATATCTTCATTTATTTTCTTATCCAGCAGAGCATATCCTATATTTCTTAAAAATCCCATCTCAGCTGCTTCCAATCTTAGTTCTTGTCTTTTAGTGATCGTCCAACATTCTGATCCATTCTGATATATATTTATCATCATCATCTCTGCATTCATGGATTAGGTATGTTGACCCGTTCCGACTTCAGCCCATCTCTTTCTAGGTCTGCCCACATCTCGGGTGCTTTAGGTTTGTATTTTTGTTATTTGTTTTGGATATCTATCTTCATTCATTCTGTCTATGTGTTGTTGCTTCCATTTTTGTCTATATGTATCTATTTTATCAGTTATTGCAAATATTTTCAAGTTCCTGTCTTATTTCCGTATTCTTGATTCTGTCTTCCTTAGTGCACCCTTTAACAGATCTAAAAATTTCATTTCTGCCGCCGTTATCCTACTTAGATCTTGTTTTTTATGTATCCAGGCCTCTGATCCATAGAGCAGTACCAGTACTGCCAACATTTTATAAAATTTCAATTGGGTCTCTCTTGTTGTTTTGTCATTTAGTGATCGTTTTATCGTACCACATATTCCCTGGAATTTTGCTATTTTATTATTTATATCATTATCATAATTAAATGAAATGTCAAATCACATCCTAGATAATTGAGATGGTTCACCTGTTCTATGATTTTGTTTCCTATTACTATTTTCGATCTGATTTGATTTTTCCCTTGGAATGCCATTACCTTGGTTTTTTCTATGGATATTTTGAGATTATATTGTTCACATATAGGCCTATTATGTAGTTTAAAAATATTCCTTTGAATTTCGTCTTCTGTATTTGCTATTATTACCTGGTCATCAGCGTATAATAATGTTTTCAAGTAGTGTGTTTTAACTAATTTTATTCCTTTATTTGTTTCTTTGTTCCATTTTTCTATTATATCATTGATGTATAGGTTAAATAAAACTGGAGAGATACTGCATCCTTGTTTGACTCCTTGATTAGTATGAATTTTATTTTTACTTACTTCATTTCTAATTTTTATAACAAAATTTGTGTTCCAGTACAAACTCTTTATAGCTGCTATTAAGTGTTTTGGAATTCCTTTTTCTTTTAAAATTGTCCAGAGTTTTCCTCTGTCTACTTTATCAAATCCCTTGACAAAATCAATAAAAGCTATGTATGTTTCCTTGTTATATTCTCTTCTTTTGTTTATAAATTCTTTTATCGAAAATAGCCTATAAATTAATGAAACATCTATATAAACAAGAAAAAGATGCAATACAGATCAATGCAATTGAGGAGAAACAATGGGAAGAACATTATAAAAAACTGTGGTATAATGAAAATAAAAGAACTAAAGATAACATATATGAGTGTGAGATAGGAATAGATATGATATCAATGAAAGAATTAGAAGAAGTACTGAAAACAACAAAGAACATAAAGGCAGCTGGAATAGACGGAATTAATATGGAATTAATAAAATATTGAGGATTTTTTTTAAAACTGAGATTATTACATTTTTTAAATGTATGTTGTAAACAAGCAACAATACCAGAAACCTGGACAACAGCAAGAGTACAATCTATTTTTAACACGCTTTATATTAGCTTGACCTGTATCTATCTATCTATCTATCTATCTATCTATCTATATATCTATCCTATCTATCTATCTATCTATCTATCTATCATTATCTATCTATCTATCTATCTATCTATCTATCTATCTATCTATCTATCTATCTATCTATCTATCTATCTATCTAACGGAATCTTTCAACGCGATTTTCACCCACTTAAAATCATCGGATCGACTTGAAACTTTGTATACTTGTAGAGGATCCGTGACAATACAATAATTTTTAAGAAAGGAGAACGTAACGACTGCAACAACTACAGAGGAATAAGCATTTTAACTGCAGGCTATAAAATATACTCAAGAATCTTAACATTTAGGTTAAAACAAATAGCAGAGGTAATGTTAACAGAAGAACAAAGTGGATTCAGACCAGGGCGTTCATGTATGGATAATATATTTATAATATATTTACGATATATATATATATATATATATATATATATTAATTTTATCTCAGACATGACAATAGAGACAGATTGTTAAAACTATAATCTGAATACTGTAAAACCTACTGATGCTATAGAAATGAAACTTTAATATTTTATTACTTATTCAAACATGTATACACATACCAAATATTGATATTCTATACGGACAATTGTGGAAAATAGGAATTCATTATTGCACCCCTAAATAATTAAATTAATTTAACGCATGCAATAGTCTTGGTATAACAATAGTTCAATAAATATATATACAGTATTAAATTATTAATAATATAATACACCAGTAAATTAAAAATATTTAATTTCAAATATTACATGTGAGATGATAGCAATTAAACATGCACTGAATAGTATAATAAGCAAGATATGTTTAATAAGATTATGCTAAACCACAATGAGGACAGTTGAGATAAATGGAAATGGGTCTTGGGGATCTTCCAGAAAATATAAAATTTATTCTGGACACATGGAAAGGAACATGCTCAATAAACACCTCCCATGGATCCATGTTTGAAAATGGTAGCTGACGATAAAGAACACAAAATCTAGATGAGGAAGATATGCAGCGCAGTAACAAAACTGGCAGTGCTTGTATAATACCACAAACTCTGCAAAATTTCAAACTATCATTATCCGTTAATGGGCTGCGTGTGTAAGCTCTGTGATAGACCGTGTGCAAGATACCATTTCAATTTGTGCTTAAAGAGGACAAAATAATTGCTGGCACATAGCAGAGGCCAAATCTAATGTACATTTGTGCGCACTTCTTCATATTATTAATTGAAAAAGTGGAACTCGTAAGTGATTTTAAAATGGAATGGATTGTCACGTGTTGTATGATGAATGATGATTATGTGCTCAACATTATTTTAGTTGCTAAAATAGATGGAAGAATTAGTGCAGGAAGACCAAGAGTAGGGAGGATGGATGGTATCAGACAATGTGGTATTAAAAATGGAGAATAAAGGCTCAAGGCACCAATGGATGGTGTTGATTAGGAAGGCCGAGGTTAAACTCAAAGGAACAAAGCGGCAAAGAAGAAGAAGAGGAATCAAATCTTTAACCAGCCCCATTTCATAAACAATGGCAAAATATGTTTGATTGATTTCTTGTAGGCTTCACTGAGATGCATGGATTCCCTCTCAGCCATTAAATTGTCGACATCCGGTACATGATTCCGATCTGCTAACGCAAAAGCACGCATTGTTATTGCTGAGTAAATTCCAAACGCGTATTTCTTGTTCCACTCAGATTTCAACGTGTCCATGCTGGGCTGAAGGTTCTGGTACCCAAGTTTACAAAGAGTACCGCACAAGGTGATGTAGTACTCATTGAGTAGTAAATCAATGTTGTTCAGGAGTTCAGGAGATGTACTCGAAATCAAGAAATAAAACAGATCTACAACAGGCGATGAGTAGTAACTCAACTGGTAATCCACGAACCTGAAAAAAATGTACATATATAAACTGTGTGGGAATACAAAAAGAATGCGAAAAACTTGCAAAATTGGTCATTTATTAATATTTAATAATTACCTTGCATAAAAGGTCGGTAAAATATGTTTTATATTATTGCATCAACAATGATTTGCCATTTATTGTATCATTTTGAGAATACATGCCTGAATTAGATAATGTTAGAATAAATTAAGAGGTGGGTTCAAGTTTCAAGACTATGAAACGTCATGTTTTTAGGTTCATTGTAATTACCCATCTAAATATTATTAACAACAAAATCGCAGATATGATAATGGATTCAAGGGTATTTCGAGGCCCAGAAATCGAAACAGACCATTATCTATTGCTTAGCCCAATAAGGATTAAAAGAATATGGTATAAAAAGAAAAAGGATATACAAAAGAATCAAGAAACGTTTATTTCGAGTGTCTTTTTAGAGATCAAAGCGTGAAATAGTTATATCAAAGAAGATTAGATTGAATTATGAAAGAAAACCAATGCAAAACAATATAGAGAATTTAACATTTCAAATCAGGCGGCAGAAAAGAGTCTAGGTATGAAGAAAAAATTGGGATGATGAAATCAAGAATGTTATATTAGAAAAACGACAGATTTCCAAAAATTATATCTCTAGGCAGAGAGAAGAAGATAAAATAGAATATAAAAAAGAACGAGCAATCACCAAAGGAGAAGTTCGGGAAAAAACATAGGGAGAATTGGAAAGAATTTGTAGCTTACTAGGAAAATGATTTATATAGGCCTCAACCACTGAATTACAACATTTTAAAACAGCTAAATTGTGCATTGAAAGAAAATGCTACCGAAAATGTTATCTCATTAAACTCTTGGTGAGAGAAATTATGGTCAGAGACAATAAAACCTCGTGAACGTTTGGAGATGGAAAATGGAGATGAACAAATGGAACCAATATCTTATTTTGAACTGGAACAGGTCTTGAAGAAAATGAAAAATAATAAAGCTCCAGGAAAATATTAATTGTATATTGAACTTTTTAAATACGCAAGTAAGGCATTAAAAAAAATCTTCATTTTTTAAACACAAATTGGAGTGGAGAAAATGTACCCAAAAGCTGGACTAAATCAATAATAATTTCAAATTTTAAAAGAAAAGGGGATATCACATCTTATTATAGTTACAGAGGTATAAGTTTATTAAACACAGGATATAAAATATTTGTTAATACGTATGTGTAAGAACAAATTACACAAATATTATGAAAAACTTCTCGGTGAAGAGCAAAATGGTTTCCGGAAAGGAAGATCTTGTTGTGATGGGTATTTTTCATCATGATTAAATAGAAAAACAAAGAGAATTCAATATGGAAGCTCATATTGCTATTTTAGGTTTGGAAAAGGCTTATGATGAAGTGCATAGAAACAAAGTATTAAAAATATTAGCCACAGGCTAGGTTGCACAACAAATACAATAAAATATATATAACCTGTACAAATCTAATCTATTTACAGTAAGAAGTGACAAAAAACTTTCACAATGACAGGAAATTCATACAGGAGTGAGACAAGGACGCCCTCTTTCACCATTTTTATTTATCATATATATGAATCAGTTAGAGAATTGAGAGAACAACGTCATGGACATACACAATTGAATAGAAATATGAAATTAGATACATCAATTTTCGCAGATAATCTAGCATTAGTGGCACCCTCAGAAGACGAATTACATTATTCAGTATATAATTTTAACAAAATAGTCTTAAAATATAACGTGAAAATCAATACAGGGAAAACAAAATTAATGGCATTTTAAGGTAAATACCCTGCACGTAGCAAAATTGTATATTTTCAAAAATACTGGGAAGAGTAAATTCATTTACTTACCTTGGATACATATTAACATATTTGGATGAAGTAGACATAGCAAATAAAATTGTCAATTTTAATAAAACCATGGGAATAATAAATTCAGTAATGAAACCTTCGCTAGCCCAGAGGTATACCAGAGTACGGTTACACAATACCTTAGCAAGACCTGCACTTTGCAGCGGCAGTGAGGCATGTACTTTGAGGAAAAGAGAAGAGGGCAGGATAACTTCTAGTGAAATGAGATTTATGAGATATACAGCAGAATACACCAAATGGGATCCCAAACGCAATGATGATATCTTGATGATATCATTGAATACATACATAGATACCAGAACTGGATGAATCATTTGCGACGAATGAGTTCAAATAGAGTTCCCAAGGCCACGCTTCGTTATTGCCCAACAGGGAAGATATCTTGGGGCCGTCCAAGGAAACACTGGATACAAAATTCACCAGTGAGATCGTAACAGGCCTATAGGCCTAAGCCTTAGTTTGATGAAGAAGAACTTTATACAATGAATTATATGAAATCTACTCTACAGTAAATTATAGTTTGATATATCGTTATGTGTTCGAAACCCTCAATTTGGAGCTCTAAAGTCCTATGTTGAGACACGGCTCGGAATCATGAGTACATGGGCGTGACCTATTAGATCATCACAATTACAGATTCTAAACTTGGACATCTCTTACTCAATATGGAATGAGGTGAAACGTGATATGTCATGACATGAAGGGGAGGGATGAAGTGTGAAGAGCGTTTGTGGCAGAACATTTGGCAAACGGGAGGATGCCGAGAACACTTGAAATACCTCGGTATAGCCCACTACTGATACCCCTTCGAAGCATCAGGATTCGCACAGGAATTCGTAGTCGGGCTATCCACGGCTTCGCCGAGATGGCAAATGCCAACAAATAGAAACTTCTTAACAAAAAGTAGTAGTAGTAGTAGGACTTTATCAGACAAAAAGAAAGATATTTACAGGAACAAAAAAGTAATAATTGTATAATGAATGACTACCCAGAGCAGCAGTATGCGAACGCTTCCAATTCTTCCGAATGTATTCTGTGGATACTTCCTAGTTTACTATAGTATAGTATACAGGCCATATCAAGTGCATAAGGTCACATTTCCATGCAACAAGCAGGATAACGTGAGAACGCATATAACGATTATTATCAATGAGTTTCTTCCAAAAATCAAAATGAAGTGAAACTCTCAATCTCCCTGTAGCTATAAGGCTTTTTCTATTTCCAACCTGAAGAAGACAACCGCGAAATACTTTTTATCTTCAGAAATGTAATGAAGGCTGCGGAGGCGATTTTGAAACATCTGTCAGAGAAGGATTTCCAGCATCTCTTCTTAAATTAATATAAATTCTGATACAAGACTATTGTATGCAAAGAACTATTTTCAGACGGACCATCAAAATTGTGAGATTAAATAAAGGTATGTTCCAAAAGGAAACGATTGTTGTTGATTGAACAGCCTCGTACTTGTTTGGAAAATGTGAAAATAGTTTGAGTTTACCGAAAAACATATATAACTGTGGCACTTACAAACATATATTAAAATTCTATCATAATTTCTATTGACATATGGAGTGTCCCCAACATTTAGGGTCAAAATTATACGGATGATAGAAGACTGTTACATGAGCATTTTGATATATAAAACCAATGATCGGAAATTAATATTTCAGACGCTACGAAATCTTGAAGGAAGAATAAATTCGAAGATAACACTGGTCAACATGATTTTTGTCTCATGAGTACCAATAGTTGTACTTAATGCAGTTTTTATCGCGTTTTCAAATATGTATTCGGAATTTCTCCATCACCCACAGTTTTTTTATTTCAATTTCAATTAATGGATTTAAATATTTATTTTTTAATAAACGTTATTTCGTTCATTTGCCCATTGTAAAATAATACCAGATGAGCTAACTCAAGGAGATTTCAGCTATGGAAAAGAAGATATCAAGGCAAATGGAATCCTAATATTCTGGCCGATTATTGTTGGACCATCAAGAAGGATGCTCCACAGGCGAAATATAGCAGAAAATCGTCATTTCTTACTTTCTAGGTGAGTCCGAATGTTCGAATATTGTGTAGTTACGAATGTAGAAAATATTATAAAGTGTTTCAAATTATAAATGCCTGTCTCTTGGAAACCTTGCCTGATGGAGAAAAGCCGTTATCATATTTGAATTCAGGAGAAAAAAAATACTATCAGAATCATATTATGTTTTCTTTCTGAGACAAAAAAAAATATATTTTTTGTTAGCTCAGTGTTATTTTTGCAAGCTGTCTGAATTTTGACACTCATAACCTATTCTTTGATTAGAATAGTTGTTGAAAGTGGCGACCACTTGTCTTAATGCAGGCATGCGTAATGCTGCAAGAGACATCTTCAAAGTCCCTGGTGTCGGTAGTACAGTAAGAACAGGAGCAGGGACCGTAGCAACTAGTTTCCTTTCAGTAAATACTGGAGGTTCATACACAAAAAAAATTGAGGTGCCCATAAAATTAAAAATAAATATCACAATGGAAGAGCCAAGGAATGTGTCATAACAATTAACGAGCATACAAAAACTTCCCTGACATTTCATTATCTCCATTTTGACCGTATGTAAAAATGCTCCGATCAGAGACTTCTATCTCCTCTATAATTTTGACTCTAAAGTTTGGAGACTTTCTGCATAAGCAGTCTGTAATTTAGCTTCTTCATAATTTTTGTAACTCATTTCAAAAGTAGAATCTAATTAGTGAGCTTTAGAAATTTTGGTTTTGTAATAATATTTTAATAAATATATGAATATCTTATGTGATAAAAATTAATTTAAATCTTCAAAAAACGATGTATTTTAATTACGGTCTAGACAAACATAATCAGAATATCGTGAAGATATATTTATTATTGAAGGAGTCGACTACGTAGAAGTCAAAATGAAAATCTGCAATAAAATACAAACATGCTTATAAGAGTATATGTTTTTATAATATTGTTACGTGTCGCGCATTGCGACGTTAGAATTACGCGGGCGAGACGCCTATGGCGAGTTCGATTACCCACACAACCGCCGAATCATCTGGAGCGTCTTGCCAGACGGTTCTACCGGTGTCTCTCTCCCCTTTGGAAAAAGATCCGTAACCAGATGTTACTAGGCCTCGAAATGTCTCGAAGCTGTTTCTGGAAATATCCTCTGGGTTTATATAGTAGTAGTAGGACTTTATTAGACAAAAAGTAAGATATTTACAATATTATTTACAAATATGGGTCGCACGGGCAGTAAGCCGTACGTGCTGTTGACAGTCCGTTACAATAAAGTAATAATTGGTACTAGTGTAAAGAAAAATAAACAAAAAACAGCAATAACATTACAATTACATAAAGAAAACACAATAATATTACAATTAAGTAATAACACAATAGCAATAACATTACAATTACATAAAGAAAACACAATAATAATATTACAATTAAATAATAACACAATAGCATTATACACTAAAAACATTAACCTTACAATTACATAAAGAAAACACAATAATATTACAATTAGATAATAACACAATAGCATTATACACTAAAAAAACATTAACATTACAATTACATAAAGAAAACACATTAATATTACAATTAAATAATAACACAACAGCATTATACACTAATTAATTTATATATAATTGTTAATAATTAATGGTATTGCATTTTGATAACATATATTTATTCATGAATGAGTGTTGTCCTTATTTTTCGCGTTTTGTCCAGAAATTTACCGAGGTTTATCCAATTTTCTGGATTTACCAATAACTCGTAGCATGCCAATCTTTCCCGATTTGAATTTAGAAATCTTTCCGGTAATAACTGACGTCTCCAATATTCTAAATCATTACATTTTCCTAATATATGTATCTCATCTTCAAAGTTCCCGCACATTGGACATATTCGCATATCGTGATCGTCGCTAATTTTTAGAAATTTCCATGCCCCTAGCCTAAACCAAGCAAGCCCTGATCTCTCCTTAAATCCTAGGTTGAGTATATACGATTCTTTTCCCCAGACGTGTTTTAGGTCTCTTTGTAAACACAGTGAGCGTTTTCCTGTACATTCGGCGAAGGTATCTTGTTGGTTTATATCTAAGTACCTCCTCCTTATTTTTCTCCACACGTTCTTGCGATTTTCAGTCCCTTTTTCCCATATCCAGCCCATCCCAATCTTTTGGAGTTCTCTCCTAACCTCGTCTGCCCAAAATTTAACATCTATGTTTTTAATTTGGTGGTCGTAACAAATTGCTCTAAGCATTGTTTGTTCACCTTGGATTACTCGCAACCAGTATTTGAGTACACGAATTTTACAGTTAATGTCGTCCTGGAATGACCCGAATTCATATAAAATTCCACAGTTAGAAACGGCCTTACTAAGTCCTGTAATATATTTTAGAAAATGCGTATATACCTTATTTAGTATTTCCGTTCTTTGGAAACCCCAAATCTCACTACTATAGTGCATGACTGGCCTGACCATCGCTCCATACATTTTTTCTAATGTGCTGACTGGAATATCAGGCACTCGACCCAGAATACCGAGTACACTGTTAAGTTGTCCCCTCCCTTTAAATAATGCTATATCAATATGTTTTTTCCACTTCCCGTTCATTTTCAACGTCGTACCAAGATATTCAAAATGTTTCACGTTTTGAAGTACTTGATCTCTGTATTTCCATTCCTCTGCTCTACCATAAACCGTCCCATTTTTAAATGTCATTGTTTTTGTCTTACTAGCATTTACAGTCAATCCCCAATTCCTACAGTATATTTCCAGTAGGTCAAGACCTCTTTGCAATCCCTTGATTGTCTTGGAACAGATAATTAAATCATCTGCATACAACAGGACTGGGATTTTAACATTTCTTATCTCCGGAGCCTCAATTTCTCCTTCTAGCATTACGTCTACAATATCATCAACGAATAGATTAAATAGCATTGGTGATAAAATGCAACCTTGTCTCACTCCCCGATTGGCTTCACTGCTCTCTGTAATGTGCCCTTGGTCTACTTTTATACAAAATTTAACATATTTATAAATTGACATTAAAGCATGTATCATTTTATGAGACAATCCTTTCCGATTTAATTTTTCCCAAAGTGCGCTTCGGTCCACAGTATCAAATGCCATCTTAAAATCAATGAATGCACAAAATAATTTACCCCCCTTCATTTTCAGATTGTCATCAATTAATGTTCTCAGAACAAATAGGTTGTCCACCGTGGAGTACCCTTCTCTAAAACCTGCCTGATATTTTGAGAGCCTATTGTTCTCTTTAGCCCATTGTCTGATTCGTTCGTAAAGTACTTTACAATATATTTTTCCGAACACTGACAAGAGACAAATTCCCCTATAACTTTCTGGTATCTGTGCCCCACCTTTCCCTTTGTATAGCGGTTGGATGACACCTGTCGCCCAGGCTTCCGGATAATCTCCTCCATTAAAAAGTTTGTTGAACGCAGTTTTCAAAACGTCTAATAATTTATTGGATGATATCATATTTTTCAAGAATTCCCCTGGTATTCCATCAATTCCAGGTGCTTTACCATTCTTTAAACATTTAATGGAAGAAACCACTTCATTTTTCGAAATATCCTGATCAGTAATTGAATATGAATTGGGTCAGGGATCTCAACTATATTTCCTTGATTATATCTTAACCTCTCATTTCCCAGCACCCTATCAAAGTAACTTCTCCATTCCCCGGGCGTTATTCTTGTCCGATTTATGGACTTTACTTTGAGTTCCCTTATCGCTTTCCATATGTCCGCAATGTTCCCACTTTCAGTCGCGACTCTCATTTCTTCGGATTTCTTATTTTGCCATGCTAGTTTTGTTTCTGCCAATAAGTCTTTATATTCCTTTCTCTCTTGCGCATAATTTTTTCTGCTTTCATCTGTGCTTTCTTTTCTAAACTTTAAAAGACTACTTTCGACAAATTTCTTCTTCTTTCTACATGCATTATTGTACCACCCTTTGTCCTTCTGGTTCATTGCGTATTTAACCTTGAATTTTTCCCCTGCTTTTTGAAAACATTCTGTCAAAGTTTTAATAATTTCCTCCCCGCTAAGATCATTTAATTGCAGATCCTGTATTAGCGTTTCCAAACTCCTGTTAAATTCTTCTCTCAGATCCTCGATCCACCTGAAACGGATAATTGGCCGCAATATTGTTGCCACCTCATCATTAACTGTCTCACTAATACCTTTCATATTTAAAATAAGTTTGTTTGGGAAGTGGTGTGATTCGATTCTGGAAACTATACAGAAATTACTTAGGACTGGAATCATGTCTTGTGTGAATATTGAATAATCGATTACGCTACTTCATTTTTATTAATAAATGTCAGTTCTCCATTTTTATCTTCCCTATATTTCCCATTCAGAATTTCAAGTTCAAATGCATCGCAAAAAGCTAACAATTGGTTTCCTTCTGAATTTAAAATCTTGTCTTTGCTTCTCCTACCCTCACCTCGTGTTTCATTATCATCCGATTTTATAGTGATATTTTCCTCCCCAATCCTACAGTTAAAGTCCCCTAAAATTATTATTCCCGCTTCCGGAAACCTATCTTTTATTTCTGCCAACGAGTCAGACAATTCAACGAAAAAATTTGGATTGGCATACCTGGAATTTAGTGGTTGGCGATAAATAGACAACAGACACATTTCTGCTCTTTCTGTATGGTAATATATACAAATTGCCTCTTTTAAAGTAATATTTACCTTTTTAATATATGGGTCTAAGTTAGCTTTATATAAAATGGCAACACCGCCTGGATATCTACCTCTCTTTCCTCTCTTTTGATTACCCTTAAAATAACCTTTCATATTACATAGATTTACGCATTCATTAGCTTTTAACCATGTTTCTCCTAGAGCTAATATATCAAAAGTCTCAATAAACTCTACACATCTGTCCATTGAAAGTTTTTGTTTTAACCCTTCGATATTCCATGAACCGACTGTCAACAAACCCTATTGTGTTCCCTTGTCATTAGTCTTACCTGAATTTTTCGAACTTCCCCCTCTCAATAGTTCCTTTTCTGCGGGTAGATTCTGAAGTCTTAGTGATTTTCTTGTTGGAGTTCTTGTGTCCGCCGGTCGTTCACCTCTTAGAGGTGGGGTATGCTTTTTGCGTTCGGCCGGTTTTTTGCTGTATGTTTATTGGATTTCTGGGAGTTATTAAGGTAGTGGTCCCTCTCTCTTTCTCTCGTGTAGAATTTTCTCCCTCCTCTGCTGTAAGGAGACCACCTGCTGTTGAAGCGTCCCCTGTATGTTTTGGGGACTCGCTGTCAATGACCTCTTCAAATTCATTTTCAGAGTTGTCCATATTTTGTAGTTTTTCCCTGCTCCAGATTCGTCCATTTATAATCAATTTATTAAATTGCATGATTGCATGGCAGCCCTGCCTCCTCGCCTCGAGCATGTGTCGCTTAAGAAAGTCTCTTTCGCGGCGCACCTTCTCACTAAAGTCTTCGGCAATATTGATACCGGTCCCTTTAAGATATTTACTGTCTCTAAGGATCCAACATTTTATTTTGTAGTGTGATAATTTGCATACAATCGGTCTCTTTCCACTATTCCCACGACCTACTCTGTGCGCTCTTTCAATATCACTGTCCACCAAATCAATGCCGATTTGCGCCACTACTCTTTTAACTATATGTTCAGTTTCCTCCCAGCTTTCCTGTCTTCTTCATGCACACCATATATCACAATATTATTACGGCGACTCTGGTTTTCGAGATAGTCTAATTTAGATTCCAGCCATTTCAATCTGTCCTCCATCCGATGCATGTTCGTCTCAATATCACGAATTTTTTCACCCACGTTGCACTTTTCAAACCCCTCTTTCACTTCAGTTGACAATGTTTCAATCAGCTTTCTAACTTATTCCATAATGCTTTGTCCCCTGCACACTTCAATCACTCTAATAAAAACACGTCCGCTCTTCTCGACGGCTAGCAAACAAGTCTCGGGCTTATATAAGAGTGGAGGTAGAAGGCCGGCAAGTCAGTATTGTTTTTGACGCCGGCGATGTCAGCCAGTCTGCGATAGCGAGTCCTGTGGTGAACAGTGTGACGATAAGTTGTGGCGAATTTATTTATCAGTGAGTGGGAAATTGTTCTAACTGAGATAACAATTAAAATAAGATTATTAGTGATTTGTATCTGTGAACAGTAGTTTGTTGATATTTGAAAAATTAAATAAAGATTTTAAGTAAAATTTTTAATGAATTCTACGCCCTAATAACATAGAAGGAAAATCCAAGCGATCCCTGCACAATATATAATAATACTTGTTAATGTTGTATAATCTACTGAAATAATAAAATGAATTTCTCAGCAAGTGGAGACTGTGGTCCAAGGTTACAGTACATATTATTGATTTTTGTTAAATTTGAGAAAAAAAAACTACCAGTAATTAGTGACGCTCCGTCCAGTGTGCTGTATTCTGTGGCTCATTGAAAGCCAATTACGTGTAAGGGCCAGTTTCACCAACAGAGGTAACTGTATTACGCCAATTTTCTCCATATATAATACATAGCTTAAACTGGCGTCCTACAGTTACCTCTGTTGGTGAAAACGACCCTAAGTCACTTATATCTAACCTATCTTCGGCGTTTAGAGTTCTGTCTGCTGATGTTATTAATAAGACAGAGCTGAGGTCGTGATCACGTGAAATAAAGTTATAGAGAAACACAATGTTTTTAAAGTGTCTGACTGCAGTGAAAATAAATAATGCATAGCCTAAGTTATTACATGCCTGTTGTATATAGTTGCGTAAGTTAACCAACAATTTAAAAAATAATATCTACCGATATATTTTACCATTACTTTATTAAATATTAAATAGATTATAGTAATGTATCTTATTAGTGACATTGCCAATTTAATTTGATTAAACTATGTGGAAGACATTGCTATGAACGAAACATGGCGGTTTTTAAAGTCAATCCTCTACTAAAGCTCCAATTATAATGGTCTGAATACGCTGATTTTTTTTAAGAATAACTTCCTCTGATCACTTTAATAAAACTTACTAAATTCCGTTGTGAAAAATCGAAAATTGCCATCACTGGATTTTTTAAAGTTCCGTTTCTGGTGAACTCCTACACCTAATGATCTTATTTTACTGGTTAACGAACTTTACCTTATATACAGGTGTATAAAAAAGGATGGCGCAAACTTACCTGGTTGAAAGTACACGATAATAGAAGCAACAATGTCTCAATAAACATGGGTCCGCAAACGAGTCGTTTGCGAGATAATTACGAATGAATGGTTACAAGCCGCCACTGACTTCATTGTGAACATCGTCCTAGTAAGTACAGATTAATTTGAATTTAGACTTTACTATTAATTTTTCATCTCATTTAGTTCACATTTCACAGTTCACTTCACTTATGGGTTTCCTGTTAAAGGAGGTCTTCGAAGTGTCTTCCTTGCATCTGGATGCAATACTGTGCTCGTCTCTGCGATTAATGTCGAATTATTTCGAAAACCCCTGGATCATTTCTGAATTCTTGACAAGCATGTACAACTCTCTGTTCCAGTTCTTCAACCGTGTTAACGAGTGTGCTGTACACTTTCGCTTTTGAGGTGATCCCAGGCACTAAAATCCAAAGGATTTAGATCAGGTGATCTTGGAGGCGAAGGTACAGATCCACCTCGACCTATCCATATTTGGCCGTATCTGCGCGTTAGATGCTGTCTCATAGCAGCAGCAAAATGTGCCGGAGCTCCATCATGCATGTACCACAAACTCCGACGTTGTTGAAGGAGAACATCCTCAAGCAATCCTGGAAGATGACGCCGCAGAAACCTAAGGTACCTCCGTCCATTAAGTTTTCGTGGAAGAATGTGTGGCCCAATGAGATAATCACCTAGTGCCCCTAACACATTTAGTGAGAAACGGTGCTGATTGATGTGGTGACTCATGAACAGCATGTGGGTTTATTTCACACCAAAAATGAGTATTATGATAATTAAAACCACCATCGCTTGTGAATCCTGCTTCGTCTGTAAATAAAATGTTACATGTGAAACGAGGGTTGACTACAGTCTGTTGTTGCATCCACTGACAATACATCGCTCTAGGAAGAAAGTCCGCATCATTGAAACATTGAACTCGATGGAGGTGGTAAGGGTGCAGTAAATTTCGCTGTAAAATTCTCCATACACTACTGTGGCTTAGTATAGGCACTTGTGTGGCAATTCTTCTCGTCGAGGTTCCTGGAGAGAGCTGTACTGCTTCCAACACCATATCCTCAACCTCAAGCGTAATGCGAGCAGACGTAACTACTGCTCTGCCATTTGCAAAACTCCCATTTTCCCTAAGGCGCTGATGAACCCTTGTAAATGTACGACTTTCGGGGTGTCTACGATCACGATATGTTTTTCGGTACAAGCGTGTAGCCTCCCATGCATTGCCATTAACCCTACCGTACTTGAAATACATATCCGCATACGCTTCGTGACTGTAAGGTTCCATTGTAACTACAACACAGCACAAGTGGTACCCCTCAGACGAGACTGATACCTTGTGAGACTGTGTTCTGTATCCGTCCTGTACGTTCTGCATGTATGGTTTGATTACAACTCCACCTCTCGGCAATATTCAGTTTTGTAAACAAAGAACATAGGACGGCTTCAAGTGCGCAAGGAGTAAACCGTATGATGTTACAAACAATGACGTCAGTGGCGGCTTGTAACCATACATTTGTAATTATCTCGCAAACGGCTCGTTTCCATGTAAGTTTGCGCCATCATTTTTGATACACTCTGTATATATATATATATATTATATATATATATATATATATATATATACACTAGCTAATACCCGGCGTGCCCTGCTACGCCTAAATAAATGACAATTAATGTGCTTTTATTTTTAGTTGAGTAAGTAAAGGGAAAAATAATTATAATTTTATATTTTTTAGATAACCCGCTTTGATTACCCGACGTTACCTGGGAATCTATTTATCCCCATCTTCTTGACATAAATGAGCTGAAATACGAAAATTAATGTATTTTATGTTTAGTTGAATAAGTAGAAGAAAAATTTATATCGTAATTATTTTTAGATACTCCGTGCTGTTTACCCGGCGTTGTCCGGGAATCTACTCATACCGATCTTCTTGGAATACATGAGCTGAAAGACAAAAAATAATGTACTTCTTATGATTAGTTGAATAAGTAAAGTGAAAAATAATTATAAATGTAGGCCTACACCGTAATTACTTTAAGATTCCCCATGTTAATTATTCGGTGTTGCCCGGGAATCTACTTATCTCGATCTTCTTGGCATAAATGAGCTAAAAGACAATATTCGTTATTGTGAGTTATCCATAAATGTGCTGCTATGCTTGCACAGGTATTTGTTTCGATCTTCTTAGCATCAATGAAAGGCAAAAATGGTTTGTGAGTTATCCGTAAAAGGTAAACATATGCTGTCACAGACTTTTTGCAGAGCTTTTTACGGTATTCTATTCTGTGTACATTCATTTTGTATATTTGTTATAGTGTAGGCAGTGTAAGCCATTTAAGCGTCCAAAGAGCTACTTTTTTCACGTTTTCCACTACAAAGGGCGATATTTAAGGGTGTAGGAGTTGAGTATCATAAATCTCTTATAGGTTATGTTCATCCCGGGAGTCTCCTGAATATTTTTGAAATATTTTTGCTCTAACGAATTGGAAATGTCATTTAGCTGGTGGCTTAACTTTTTATTCAACCACCTTCTTCCATTAAATGCAAGTAACGTTCTTGTAAGTCATTTACAGTTGCAAATTCGGGTCTGGTTTATCTATATTCTTCTTGCTTTAGGGGACTATTATATTTCTACCCCTTTATATGGTTACTCGCTTCCATTCGCTATCCTCCCACCATAACTTAAACACACGATCAAGAGAAAATTTAACTCTAGCTGTTTCTCTACATCGAACATCTCATTATTCCTTATCCTTTCTTGTTTCAGCCACCCGACTCTGGAATTCACTCTCCTCGTATATCAAAAGCTGTCCGACTCAAAAACAGTTCAAAACATACCTCACTTCATATTTCCTTAGAAAAAATAATATATAATCGTATTCCGTGTATACTTTTATTATTCCTTTTTATTTTTAACTTTTATTACCATGCCAATTACTTAAAGTAATTATGGGTTATTGTTACTAATTTTTTTCTTTCTTTCCCTGGTCAACTTTATATTATGTACCCAATATCTATTAAGTATAATTAATCAACATGTAGATAATTCATAATCGATATTATATGTATAATTTAACCTTGTGAAGTGGAAAAGAAAGCCTTACGGTCTTATGTCCGTCAGGTAAAATGAATAAAATGAATAAATTATGTCTTTCTTTCTTCAGACTTTCTCTATTCGTTCAACACGGACGGATATAGAAAAATATATCTTATTAACGGAAATGTTACACCAATCTTTGTAACTGAGGAACTGATATGATAGAGTCAATCATCAGTATTCCCATCATTGTTATACGCTCCTTATTCGCGGTTCCCTTATTCGCGTTTTAATAATTCGCGGGTTAAAATTTGCGACACAGTTCCTGTATTCGTGGCTAAAAAATTATTTATTCGCGGATCCAGTAGGTACGTTAGAAATATTAGTATTTCTTATTAACGCATCTGCAACTTTTTTTTACTGCAGGCACTTACCAAGGCGGCTTTTGCAAAGAGTGATTCAAACCTAATGAGCAAATTAACATCAAAGTAAAATAAACCTTATTGTCGTTAAGCCAATATTTCATTTTTAAAAGCCACCGTCATCGTATTTCACGTGCCGCTATGTCCGTTGATAAATTCGCCACGATTGGTGTTTTATTGTTTCAACTTGTCATTCGTTGCAATAATTTTGATTAGATAACACGTGTCTCTTCTGCTTTGTTGCCAATATATAATGACGAATAAAAGGAAAGAAAATTATTTCTGAAGCGGAAAAATGAAGTGTCGCAGCTTTAAGTAAAAATATAAATGATTCACCGTTTATGTGCTGGCGAGTCGTTTGCGTCTATATCACGCTGTTTCAATGTTAATGAATAAACTGTACGATTCATCAATGAATCCGAAGACAAAATAAGGAATTATAAAGGCTCAATTGATAGCTGAATAGGCCTATCAATCTGAATTGAAAGACCTTTTAAAAGCGGCAAAACAGGGGAAAAAAATCCAAGTTCTTTAAGCCCTGGCCTAAGCCCGACAGTAATAATTAATATAAATTATTCAAAAGTTCTTATGAATTGTGGAAAGCAGGCTTTCACGACCGATAATCATAATATCAAAGATTCCGGACTATGTGGCCGTGGTCTATAACTAGTGTTTCTTTATGGAAGAAACATATAACACGGCCACATAGATAGCCCGGAATCTTTTAATATTATCTCTCATTAATTGATTTTAATTTGACTATTTAACTCATGCCCCAAATGGGCGTCAATGACCAATCACATTTCAATGATTTTTCGATTTACAACTAATCACAGTCGTATTTCGCCTAGAAGTTACCAACTAAAGTTTTATCATAATAAAGAAAGCACCTCCTTTTTAACATTCTGAATAGGTCATAACATTATTTTGCAGTGACCGACTCCCCAAGAAATACGACGGCTACCAGATTGTATATATAGTGCATGAATGTCAACACATACCGCATGCGGGAGTTAATATAAAAACATTTGTAGCAATTGATTATGCCACCAAAAAAAAAGGAAACCACTGTTTGCACTTTCTTAAATGCATTATTTTTTTCCAGAAAAATATAATTGTCATATTTACATCATAGGACATAGGAAACGAATTAATATACAGTTTGATGTGTTTCATTTTTTCTCCACTAGAGTGCATTCTTACAATATTGCGTTCCTTTGGCAATAAATAATATTATCTGGTTGCAGTGACGAACAAAAGAAACAAATGAAGCGTACCAATCTTTTCTCATTTGTTTTCAAACATCGCCGTTTACATTAAATATATAAATATTTTAAATAACTATATTTAAATATTGATTTGCGAGTAAATAGCTTAATTTTATTCGTTAAATAGTCCTAACAAATGTCACTCTTGATTTCCAAATTCTCTAGATAAATTGGAAACCACACGTAGCATTACGTATGATCATTTTTATTTTATTTTGGAACCTTTGAACGTATTCCCTATATATCCATATGAACTACCGTCCCATATTCGCGGTTTGTGTATTTGCCGCATATTTGTGGGACATATGCCCGCGAATAAGGAGCTTTTACTGTAATCTTGTTTTGTTCGGAACTCCAGTTCGCGAACAATTCTATATAAGTTACTTCTCCGAAATTGAAAGTTCTGGATTTGTCATGTACTGTGGATAATTTTTCGTGGGATCTTTTCATTCTTTCATTTTCAGTCCATGTGTAAGTGGTCATTAAGTTTTCAGTGTTGAAGTGGTCGATTGTCCTTCAAAAATATGAAAATAATATAATTGGCTCTAATAATACGCTGACTGATTAGTATCACAGTATTATGTTCTGGTTCCTTGATCATTCCATTGAACGATTTTGCCTTCATCTTATATACTTTAACTGACCTATCAAGTTTTCGCTTACTGGACGACAGGGAGCGGATATTATAATCCCTTCAGAATAATGCACTCAGAACAAACATCTGTTGATGGACTTCTGAAGATGAGTTTGAACTCTTGGTCAAATATTTGAAGAAAATAGTCATTTATTACCTTCAACGTAACATTTTTTAACAAACCCATTCCATAATTAAGAAGGTTAGAAGTGATTTTTTTCCGCAAAAACACGTTTACAGCAAAATTACATTCTTGAAGCATAATTTTATTCAGTGTCAAAGGGATAAAATTATATGAGTTAAAGTTGAAAAAGGTTTATTGTAATACTTTTCAATTACCTATGATTTTCTTATACAACTTCAATTTTGAATCTGTGTTTCTCAATACTGCACAACTTGCACTTACATCACTTTGTTTCTAACCGCCTCAGTTTACGTAAAATACAGTCACTTCCCATACTTTGTCGTAATGTTTCACTTCAGCGATAGTGATGATTTGTATTTAAAAGTGTAGAGAGTTGTAAAGATCATGAAGGCCCGACCACCATTTTAATATTGGAAGGAATTAGTTTCGAAAACAATTCTTTAGCTTGGAATGAAATAGCTTTGCAACAATATATAACAAGGAAGAAATAAAATTTTGAAACAGCACCTGATTTATAAACAGTAAAAGACCAGAAATTAATTAATTTTGCTACAATCCAATGTATTATTATTATTATTTATTATTATTATTATTATTATTATTATTATTATTATTATTTTGGTCTTCAGAGAGAAGACAAAACCATCGCTACCTCATTTTTTAAGTGGAGTGAATGATATTTTGAATTGGACGCCTTATAGGCTATATATACATATATATGTAAAGAATGTTCATGCTCAAGTTACTACGAGTAGATAGGATCAGTAAAATATGTAAAAAAAAATTGGAAAATATGTTTTGATAACTTCATTAGCTTCATTCCTTCGGAATTCGCTAACAGGTACGTCATGCAAGAAGTGGGTAACCAAGGCAAATTTCTTCAAGTTTTTTTTGTTTACGGAATGCATTTTCCTATTCTTAATTAAATTGCACGATATACGGTTACATTGCTACAAAGAAAGCGAATTTTTTAATTTCGGAAATTCTCTAACTCCTCTTCTAATGGCCATATTGGCGAATTTTGGAGAAATCGTTACTTGTTTTCTTTTAGTAGCATTTACTAATTTATTTGTGAAATATTTTAATTATTTTTAATTAATTGCGATATGTCTAGTTTTGACCCGAGACATTAATATTTCTGGTCGCTGGAATCTTAAGGTACGTGTATAATGCAAAAATGCATCCCACAACAGACCTTTGAAAGACGTTGGGGCGACGGTAGGTCAGAGGTCGCACATTTCTAGACAATCGGCACCAGATGTCAACCGAGTTGTAAGACGTAAGTGATGGCTATCTTCACCCATATAAAAAATGGTTTATAACTTTTTCTTTGTAATTAAGCTTCTGCAGGAAAAGAGATGACTTCCCATCCCTTCCACTATACTGGAGTCACATTCCTCTCCTATGGATAATATTTATTTGCTGTTTTTTAGTTACTGGTAATTGTGATTCCTATCAGAAGCACGGGACTCACTCGGAGCAACTGATACCTCGCTTGTTAGCCGTTTCTAGCGTGCTACTACTGATGAAGTTGACACTCGGGGTCAATTTGCAGTATATTAATATTAAGGTTAGTTAAGAATTTTGATCCCAATGGACTCAGCCCTCTCAACCTTCCGACTTGTATTGTCTTAATAAACTACGGCGTCACCCTATTATATATATATATATATATATATATTATGGTCATTCTCGGTATGTAGCAGATCCCATCGATGAAAATATGTAAATGTTTCTAAACAAAATCAAACTCAATGGTTTCTTTTCTTCGGAATGATCTAATATTATCACCAAATCAGACAAGCCTCTCCAGAAAATTGTACTAGATTTATTTAATTAGACTTACCTGACATCTTGAACCTGCTGTGAGTCCTCATTGTATCTAAACATAATATTGTTGAGCCACAAGTCTCCCTGATTCAGAACATTGTACCCGGAGTCATCCATTGCAATAGCCTTCCTCATGTCTGGAACCAGTGTATCTTCCAATGAGTGCAGTACATCCACATACTTCTCATACCCCGGACATGTGCTTATCATTTCTGCACAACTTCTAATTGGTCCACGTACAACAGGCTCAAACTTCTTAACAGAATCTGAATTGTAGAAATTACTCAAGAACTTTTGGAAACAATTTGGATTTTTTTCATGAAGGACTATAGAGGCTGCGTGGTACTGAGCTATTTTCCCCAAAACAAGCTGACAATGTTTCAAATCCAAACCAAGCGAAACATTTGCCAGTCTGAATCCCTCTGTCTTGAGATCTTCCAGGACCATTCCTCGAGCCTGGGGTGCATGGTGTACGTAAATACATTTAGCTGCGAATGGTTGCAAGTCCGGTATGGCATCCTCCAATATGGCTGATAGAGCGCCATGCACATCAGTAAACGCATTCACCTCTTGCATAAATACATTGGATATTTTAACAGTCTGCAATAAAAATAATAAACATTTAGAGTAACAAATAAAATGTTCCACGCATATTTCATGGCGAAGTACGTACTTCACGAGACGTTCTTTATTTGGTGTACAGTCAAAGGCGATAAAGCAGGAGATTAACATCTCAGCCTTTACCTTAATTCAACCTCTCCCTTTAAAGGCATTTTTACATATCCCACGTTGCCCGGACCTGTCGGGAGAGAATTTTTAACACTGTATCACACAAGTTCACGGATGGTCAATGCCAGTGCCATTTTTTAAACAACAAGAACATTTTAAAAGCAATAGACACTATGATCCCAGACATTTGTACTAAATAAGTCTAATATGATTTGGATATTTGTGATGACCAGATGTTGTTCGGAAGCAATTTGGCCTAAAATTTCGTCGACAATTTTTTTTTATTACAGGCGAGGAAAAGTTCCTGGAGAAATCGTAACCTAGACTTTTTCCTGACAGGAGATCGAACCACCTAGCCCCGAACAACATAACAATGTTACCGCGAAACAACAACACATACGTTAACACAGTGATGATGATGATGATAATAATAATAATAATAATAATAATAATAATAGTAATAATTTTAATCAGGATTGTTTCTGTTATTTACACAGGTATCTTCAATTAAAATATACATTTTTTTTCTTCCACACTTCAGGGTCTTGCGTATCTGCTCCTGTCATATTTCTCTTCTTCATGTTGTCTTGAATTCCCTTTATCCACGTTGGCTTTCATCTACCACGTTTCCCTTTTCCATGATGTATCCATTTCAATACTTCGTTTGTTTCTGTGTCCCTTCTTCTCATTATAATGTCCATACCACCTTAGTTGGATTTATTCAATCTCTTGTACAATATACTTTTCTACCATAATAATTTCTCTTATTGTATTATTTTATATTTTTTGTAATTTTGATATCCTTGCCGATGTTCTTAAAACGTCCATTTCTGTGACTAATAGTATTTATTTCTGTGTTTTTGCTACAACGTCCATGTTTCCTCGCCATATAATAAACTAGTCTTCACAATTGTGTTATATATTAATAATATAGTCCTCTTGATTATACTCCTACTCCATAAAATATAATTTAATATATTTTTGTCTCTATTATTCTTTTTTCGATGTCTAATTCAGATGATCCATCTTTTTGAATTATTGATCCCTAATACTTAAAATATTCTACTGTTTTAATCTTTGTTCCGTTTATTTCTAATTATTCGGAAAGATCTGTGCTCATATATTTTATTTTATTATAATTAATTGTTAAACCCCATTTGAGTATTCTTCCTCTAGTTTTCTACCCACATAGTTTGCATCTTCACATCCTGAAGTGACTACCACTTGACCATTTGCGAATGATAAGTTATGTATGTATTTGTTCTCATTTAATTTTAATCCTATTTGTTGAATGCAGGCTTTCACGGCCGGTAATCATAATGTTGAGTGATTCCGGGTTCTGTGGCCGTGGTCCATAGTTGGTGTTGATACCAGACGTTTCGCCCTCAACTGCGGAGGGCATCTTCAGTGGCGAGTGCTTCTAGGCGTGTTTCCTGGTCGGAAGCTCTACTTAGAGTGAACGCTGCGGGTGTTGTATTGATACTAGTGGTGGGAGCAGGGTGAGCGGGCGTGGCTCTTGCTGATTGGCTAATGGTCGTCTCCTTGTTGTCCCTAGTGTTGATGCATTTATTTTCTAATGTACGGTACCAGGCCTTAGACAGTTTAATACCTTCCTCTTTTCTGTTAATATTTTCCTTATGCTTGTGTATTTCTATAGCCTCTCGATATAATCTAGGGAAATAATAGGAAGTTGTGGCTAAAACTTGTGTATCATCGAATAGAATCTGGTGTCCATTATGCTTCCGACCAGGAAACACGCCTAGAAGCACTCGCCACTGAAGATGCCCTCCGCAGTTTGAGGGCGAAACGTCTGGTATCAACACCCACTATGGACCACGGCCACAGAACCCGGAATCACTCAACATTATTTAATCCTATTTCTTTGACCATTCCTGCAATATAATATCTATGTATATTTTAAATAATATCGGTGACATTGTGCACCCTTGTAATAACCCTTTTGTAGTTATCAACTCTTCTGTTAGTTCTGAGCCCGTTTTAACTCTACATTTGTTATTGAAGTAGATTTTTTATTATATGTATAATGATAATAATAATAATAATAATAATGATAATAATAATAATCATCATCATCATCCGGTATCATGATAGCTGCCGCCGTCTTCCGGAAACCAAACGCCATTCCTCTCTATCCATCCATTGATCTTCCTCCATTCCTATGATATTCATAGCTGCTTGTACCCCTTCCTCCTTTCTATTGGGATCCATTCCATAACAATTTTTGGCAATCTTTGCTCTGGCATTCGTTTGACATGACCATACCACTGCAATCTTTTCTTTTCTATGATGTCCGGCTCCCTTATTTCTTTATCTCGTATTCTATCCATTCTAGATTTTCCAGCTGATCTTCTTGAAACATCCATTTCTGTACTTAAAATTCTTTTCATTTCCCTGGTAGAAATTTGCCAGACTTCAGCACCATATGTTAAAATGCTCTGAATTATGGTTTGATATATTTGTAATTTTCTATTTTTTGTAATATTTTTGCTCCACCAAACAGAGTTTAAAGCATTTATTGCTTGTTTTGTTTGTGCGATTCTATTTTTAATTTCCACTGTGTTATCGCCTTAATGGTCTAATTTTGTTCCTAAATAAGTGCATTCAATACTAGGTATTAGTTCTTCTCCATTGTTGAAATTTATATTTTCCAATTCTTCTCCTATACACAGATATTTAGTTTTCTCAATGTTTATATAAAGTCCCCATTTTTCATATTCTTCTTTTAGTTTTTTAGCCATACATTCTATGTCATCGTGGTCTTGTGCTATTAATACCTGGTCATCTGCAAAATTTAATGAATATACATCAGTATTTTGGACAGGTATGCCCATTTTTTGACATTTTTTCCTCCAGTCTCTTAGTACTCTTTCGAGATAAATTTTAAATAGAGTTGGAGATAAACTGCAACCTTGCCTTAAACCTTTTGTAATAGTAAATCCCTTTGTTATATGATTTCCAACTTTTATAATAATAATAATAATAATAATAAGAATAACAACAATAATAATAAAACATTTTCTTCTTCCTTTCATGTGATAGATGTAGCAGTCTGTTACAGTCTCAATCCAACGTTTGAAGGGTCTGCCCAATGATCTCTTGCCTGGTGGCTGGTAATTTAAGATTTGACGTGGTATTCTTGTTCTGCTCATTCTTCTTACATGAAATTTCCAGTTGTTTCCATATTTTTGTACATATTCCATGATTTATTCTGTTTGTAATTTTCTGATAATCTCAGAATAATACATTTATTGTTAATATAATAATAATATTATTAATAATAATAATAATAATAATAACAACAATAATAATAAAACATTTTCTTCTTCCTTTCATGTGATGGATGTAGCGGTCTTTTACAGTCTCAATCCAACGTTTGAAGGGTCTGCCCAATGATCTCTTGCCTGGTGGCTGGTAATTTAAGATTTGACGTGGTGTTCTTGTTCTGCTCATTCTCCTTACATGAGATTTCCAGTTGTTTCCATATTTTTGTACATATTCCATGATTTATTCTGTTTGTAATTTTCTGAGAATCTCAGAATAATAAATTTATTGTTAATAATAATAATAATAATAATAATAATAATAATAATAATAATAATAATAATAATAGGATCTTCTTGGTGATAAAATTGTATCATTATTGCATATCATGAGAAATAATAAAACACGATTTCTTAATGTTTGTTCTATAAAATGTATGTTATTATTAACTGTAAGTTAACTTTATCCACAACACACGTAGTGATAAATTAATATTTGACAACTGTTCTCTTTAATTAAAACAGAAGAGGATTTGATTTATGGAGTCAACTAATAATTTAAAATCATTAATTACATCATGTCACGTAGTAAAATTTTAAGAGATGTACATATAACTATATTGAGTAGTTTCTATACAGTTAACCCAGTTTTTTATTTTTTATTTTCAATACATGAAAAACTTTTTTTATCTTACGGTGTATAAGGGTTATAATTGTGTAACATTATGAAGTATATTGACATAAAACAGTAGAACAAAATACAATTATATAACAATATTATAAGAAAGATGAATAAAGTAAAATTAAATTATAGTTGAGAATAAACACTATTTACCAAAATAAGTGAAGGGATGATAATATTTTTCGTTGATTATCACGTGATGAAGAGGACTGGAATAATATTTTTCATTAAAATTCAAATATGTTTTAAGTTTGTAAGATCAAACCACAACATTAGACAATTAAATAAAACATGTTTGACTGCTTGAATATCTTCTCCACACTTACAAGTTACATTTGATGATATTTTAAATTTATATAAATATGCCTGAAGTTTTCCATGTCCGGTTAAAATTTGAGTTAACACTGGGAAGTCAGTTTAACCTTTTACCCTATAGCACTTCCATGTGCCACACACGACGCGGTCCCCACAGTTGCACGGTCTGTCAGAAGATGGATTTTAAACGATCACATACATACTTACGACATGTGGGCATTGTCCGTATGAGGAAGCAGCTTAATATAATGGCCACTTCCAAGACAACACAACGCTAAGAATAGACACAACATTCGCACACACATTCATACAAGGCGAATACGATAATGTTGATAATGTTGGCCAGTTGATGTTAGGGACCGCTACTACACTTTTTTCCTCATATTTGTCTTACAGTTAAGGAAAACCCAATAAAAAATTATCACCTAGGATACTTGTACCCGTTCGGGATCGAAACCGGGCACGCTGCGTACGAGGCACAGGTGTGAACCATTAAAATCCTGTTATCTATAAAACTGGTTATTCAAAAAATAAATGGTACGTGATAGGAGGAGGAAAAACAAATTGCATATGACAAATGAGATGTTTAGAAATAGTGCCATAAGAATCATAATTTATGACTTATCAACTGACCTCTGACAGCTGTCCACGTGTTAATTCTAGTTTAATAATGACAGATGTTTCTTCAGTGTTTCCATTTTCCCTGGTTTTCACTATAGCTCTGTACATCTCACTGCCATAATGATCACCCGCCAAGGCAGCACGTTTGATATCAAAGGAAATCACTCTTACATCAGGATGTTTTCCATTAGATCTCAGAGCTTTCTCTAGAAATTCACTGTTAATCCAACTCGGTGGTATTGCTGCCATTCGTTTACCTAAACACGATTAGAAACATATATAAGAATGAGGAATTTTATTTAAAAATAAATGTTGTAGACAGTATTCACACCTGAATTAAAGAGTGACCCTCCTTCGATGTAGTTAACTTGCAGAAATTATACATTATAATATATTTCAAAGTTAGTGCCAATAATTGCATATGGAATAGAGATAGTTAGGGAACATCTGAAGTTTAAAATTAAAAATCTGGGAAAGTGTCAAGGCCTCCTTTCTAAAGAAAATTCTAGCAATGTCTAGATTCACTCCCTCGAGACTAGTCTATATAATAGCAAAAGAACAGTTCTTCCTGGAAGACCTCAGAATGCGCTACTATCTGCCATCCATTAAAGCATACGAACATCTGATGCAAGAGGGAAGTCAGAATCGGGACGACATTCCTGAAGAATTCTACGGTACGCCTGCCATGAGAGATAGGAGTTGGTCTGAACCAAACAAGGAACTAAGGCACCAGATAAACCGATATGCAGTCCAAGGCTTCCATCACAAAGTGTGTGCGAATGTCTCTTACCATCAAATCGAAGACAGTTGCAGATGTAAACTATGCGGACTAAAGTGTACAAGATATCAATACGCCAATTAATTTTTGCACTATTCTGCGTAATTATATTATTATTATTATTATCTTATTATTATTACTAATATTATTATTATTATTAATATTATATATTACAAAGTTGTAGTTAAAGTGAGAAAGAAAACGAAAACAAGAAATTGGAGGCTGTTTCAGGATATAAGTTTAATTGTGGTACATATATATTATTACAAGGGAGAATGGTATGGCCATGTACAAAGAATGGAAATGAAAGATGGCCAAAAAATATATACCAATGGTCACCCCTGGAAGAAATAAACGTGGCAGACCAAGACGGAAATGGAAAACCTACGTCAGAAAAATAATGGAGGATAGGAATTTAGAAGAGGGAGATTGGAATGATAGAGATAAGTGGATACTGAAGACAGCAAACCTATAAGTGGGGGAAAGCCGAAGAAGAAGAAGAAAGACAAGGGAGAATTAAATAAAATGAATTAATTATTACCAAACTAAAGAAAGCAGTCAAATTCATTACCAGATAATATTACAAAGGCTAATAGGTTACAACTCATTTACCATTTTACAATATTTAAATAATCAATTTAATTATTTTCTTAAATTATCTCTGTTTAGTTTGTTGAGCTCTGGATTGGATCTTGTTAACCTATTAATTCATTTTAAGACATTTGGGACTATAGTGAAAATTAACATTTAATGTAAATAAAACATGATGTAGTCTGTGACACAGGAATTGCTTTAACTAACCGATTTCCTCAGCAAGGTGAGTTCACGATCCTGTTCTGTTGATTTAAGAAATATGTATTGTTTTCTTAATTAAATACTTTATAATAAGTATGGTTGCGTTAAAACAAGGTATAGTTTTAAACATTGCTTTCTGATCTACCCTATTCCTAATACCGTAATAGGATTTCCGAGAATTATTTTCACCTTGTATTTCAATGGTATATACTGAGATCCATTGAGAAAAGTAGAAAGATACGGCATCTAGAGGGATTTTTACATTTACGCTTCTCGTTAAATCCCTTTATATTCGTTAACCAACTCTAATTTTTTTAATTGACTTCTATATGCCGAGTTTGTCCTGCGCCTTAGCAGAGGCCGATAAGGCACAGTGCCTTGTTTCAGAGCTGCTGGACTAGCGGTGGTTCGAGTCCCCAGAGGGAAAATAATTTATCTTGGAATTTCCACAGTATGGGACCGGTACCCACCCAACATCGTGAGGAATTTGGGTAAATACAATAATTACCGGCTCTAGGTAGAGAAACAATCTATAACGGTTAGGGATTTGACATGCTTACCACATTTCACCCCTTTACCGACTGATTGTTCATACAGCACTATGATTAAAGCTCATATCGTCAATCCAGCACCTGGAGGTAGTCCAAGGGCTTTTTAGACCTGTCGCCCAATACAGACATAAGCCTTGTTAAATCCGAAAAAAATAATGTACGATCGGCAGAACGTTAACAGTATATGTATATGTGTATATTATTTATAAGCATGCTACAAGATGGAAGGTCAAGGATTTTAAACAGGAGCCATTATAAACTCTGGGGTAACTGAGACCTAGCTGAAATGAGTACCAGGCACTTGTTCTAGTGGTCACGCAGTACTAACAACCTGGCCGATATTGTATGAAAAGGTGAGAGCCTTCATCACAAGAGCTTCCTAAGTGCGATCGCTTTATATATAAATTCCTTTCTACTGAGTAGATCACTTTAGCTTTGTAAAAACATTTTCAGATAAAAACGTCAATAGCTTTATTTGTTTGGAATTCACTAAATTAATTTATTATTGTTTAAAATGTGATTATTTTATGTGAAGAGGACAGGAAAAAATTCACAAAAAACAAAAATAGATGATACTTAATTTTTTTTTTCACAATGACAAAAAAAATTTGACCAATACCACAAGGTTGTCTTACGGTATTTCTAGCATTCTCTCCTGACATTGGCTGGAATTGTAACACATTTTTGAGGTTGGGACGTCTGGAGGAGAAGTTATTTTACTCGTCATAAATGAAGGACTCAAAGGAAAAAAAAAGTAACGTTTTTTCTCTATGGAAGCTAGAAAACGGGCTCTTAATTATACACAATATGTGCCAAAACTTTTAAACTTATCTTTAAATTGTTTGTTTTAGTGTTTCAAACGTCTACATGGAGAATATAATGATACATAATGTCGATAAAAATGTGTCACACCTGGTTATTTCGTTGTACACTTCAAAATTTGATAATGAAACTCCAGGAGGGACTATAAACAACAAATTAACCAGAATTCCACACCACAAGCGACTATAGTAATATATTTCAGTCCTGTATATATTATCTTGATATAAAAACTAAATCACTAAAACTATTGAGCCCGGAGGTGCATGACAGCAGAGAAATAAGCTCTTCATATGTCTATATCCTTGGCTATTCTTTTAAAATCATTGCTTGTACAATTGGGTATCTGAATTCTTAAACATGCTATCTCAAAAATATGATAAATTGAGTTAAACACAACATTCTATTCCATACTGTTGTGCCGAAGGACAGGTATTTCAATGCAATCATAGGCATTTTCAAGCTATGCTTTGCAGCTTTACTAGGGAATTATACGTGTGGTAGCTTCCACTTGGTTTCCACAAAACACAACATAACTAGGGTAATGTCTTAGGCTAGGGTCCTAAATGACAAAAACTGTCTAAATCAGACTCTTCCCATATTTATTGACATAATAAAAATACTTCAATAATTTTAAACCATGCTATGTCCTTGGAGTTGATATTATTTAGAATTCATTATTAAAATTTAATAAAAAGTAGCTTATTGTTAAACATTTCTTACCAAGTGCACATTTATAATTTTGTTCCCTTTCCAATATCCCATATCCTATTTATATGCAATTATATTTTGCACTTTTTTTCCATAATTCTGCTGCTAAATCATTCTAAGTAAATGTTTTAAAATTGATTTTGAAGGACAGAACAAGAGCCTGGTTGTTCCTTTTTATCTTAAAATATACCTTTTAGTGTGTCTTACATAACAAACAAAATTCAGAATAAAAAAATTCAAATAACATCTAGATTATACAGTTTTATGCTTCTCCTGAAAATTAAAAAAATTGACTTAGCATGTTTTGAAATTCAGGTATCGAATTCACCTCCCACAAGTAATTCATACATATTGTTACCTACGTCATTCACGCCCTATTGTCTGGGTTTTTTCAGTCTGTCTTTTCATGCCCTTCTTTCAGTCTAGTTTTGTGCCACATCTACTACCAACCCCAGTCTACGAGACAACTGCTATTATTACATTTGCTTTCCAAAAAATATGATGCATTTCATTGCTATGTAGTCTAAGTCCTTTGTCTTTGGTCAAATATTTTTGCTAGCATTTTATTCTCAAATACTCTTAATGTATATTTTTTTATTAAAGTCAAAACCATATTACAAATCATACAACATGATTCTTCATATTAAAATGGTAATATGAAGTAATAATAACAATTAATAATAATAATAATAATAATAATAATAATAATAATAATAATATGCATGTATATCCAAAAAATAATCATATGAACAGATGACAACTATCATACGAGAAAGAAACTTATTTTATTAGTTGTATTATATATTTTATTTTACATATTTTAGTTTGACTACTGCACTTTTATGAACGTGCAGAGTTGAGAGTCCCGAGCCTTAGCCGAGTGGTTAAGGCAAGTTGCCTTGGCGCAGAGCTACCAGACTTGCGCTGGTTCGAGTCTCCATGGGGAAGATATTTTCTCATGGAATTTGGGTCAGTATGGAACCGGTGTCCACCCAGCATCGTGAGGCATTTGGTTAGCTACAATAAGTAGCGACTCCAGCTATAACGGCTGGGGATCCAACATGCTGACAACATGTCACCCCTAAACTGGCTTACGATTGTCTCCTATGTGATTAACTCATGTGGACGTGAGGCCAGCAGCCGGCGGGTAGGCCTGACGCGCTTGGAGTAGAGTTGAGGGATCGTATTAATATAACTATGTCGGTCGCGGTGGTGTAATTATTTTGTTTCTGAGGCCTGGATCGATGGAAGTTTAGGATGTAAAATGCAAAGGACGAAGCCTCCGGGAGGGACTTTAAGCCATGAGTCCCGAGTTTGGAGATGTTCACGCACGTAAAAGTGACTGAAATCAGAAAGACAGACCGCTGAGCATAATTAAACAGATTTTCCTCCAACCAAGTAATCCCTTTGTTACCTACTAGCTGTCACATGAGGTCACATTCTGACCACAAGTCACGACATATGTAGGAAAATAAGCGAAAAAAAATTAGATTTGTCAAGAAATCCCGCATGGGAGGCCAGGGCTAGACTGGACTTAAAGAGTCACAGGATAGATGGATGGATTGGTTGAATTATCTTCAACGAAAATGTTATTAATTAATTAAATAAAATAAAACGTACGTTTTATTTGATTTTCATATTTATTATATAATTCAATGACAGCTGTTTCGGTACACTGTACCTTCTTCAGGTCTGAAGAAAGTACAGTGTACCGAAACAGCTGTCACTGAATTATATAACAAATATGAAAATCAAATAAAACTACGTTTTATTTTCATTTAATTAATAAATATGGATTTTCATCAAGTAAACACCAACTCAATTGAATATGTAAATGTTATTTATTAAATTATTTTATATTATCGCACTCCTTACTTTTGTAATAAAAATGTGACAAGAAAACACAAAGAGGCAATTTTATTAATAACAAAACTAATTTAAAAGCAATGTATTATGTTACAAATTAAATACTTTGCAGAAGTATCATTTTCTATAACTAAACATACTTATTTACTCTCATTAAGTGTTATGATTAGAGACCGGGTGTTAGGCCAAATATTAGTCTTTCAAAATATCTCTGCAGGCGGAAGCATCGCGACCCACTGCTTATTGTTACTCGTGACATAGTACAAAGTATAAGGCAGTGTACAGTGGGCAAAGAATCACAGTTGCCTTTTAATAGCACTTGTAACCACATCGTTCGCTCTTGAGCAGTAATTTCGTGTCGATACAACAATTTGTATTATAGACCTACGTTTGTATTGTATAAGTTCAAGAAAAGTTATTAATTCACAAGGTAGAAATATAATTTACATATTGCAATGTGCACCGCTAACAAACTTTGTACTAGACCTGCACTGTCAGAGTCCTACATCCCATTCCCCTCTGCTTTCATAGTTAGCAGTGTCACGTGTTCTGTTCCTGCATAAACAAAAATGCAGCGTCCTCCGTCAACAACTGCGCTTACTCCATAAATGGGTAATATCATTTTTTATGGATATCATAAAGAACCGTTAATTTGAGTCCATTTTGGAATCGTACGGTTGTATATATCAAATATAGGATTTCCGAACAGTATGTGTACAGATTACATGCAAAATTTAACTATGTTATAAAAAATAGCATTTTTCTCAGACATATACAACAATTGAAGGTTTTGTATTGACTTAGGCTTTCACGGCCGGAGTTATTATCATGATCTCGAAGAAGATTTCCGGGCTATTGGTCGTAGTCTTGAGGCTTGAAGTTCCCCGATATTTCACCAGAGACTGCATGCAGCATCCTCAAGCCCACAACCACTGAGGATACCGGACGCAGTCTCTGGCGAAACGTCGGAGACCTTAAGCCTCAAGACCACGGCCCACAGCCCGAAAATCTTCTTGAAGATCATAGGTGAAGTATTTGTTTAACAAAGTTAACATGTCTCTAAATGCCCACTATTTGTTAATCCAAAATTTCCAGAAAATTTTACATCATACAATTTTACCTACTTTGCCTATTTTCATATGAAATGCCCTTGAATGCCAATAATGGCTAAGTAGCCCTATTTCCATGATTTTTTCGAACTTAACTTTTCATTACATACAGCAATTTTAAATGTACAGTGACAGCTAAGGTACATGATTAATATTTTTGGACTGCGTTATACATTAATTTTCTTCACATCCTGTTATATTTACGTCAGTTTATAACAAGTGCTCAATATTTGTGAAAGTTGTGGAGCAGGTGTTTTGTTCCAAGTACCTTCTCCGACAAAGCTAGTAACAAAACACTTAATTCAACTGAAAATTGTTTCAAATTCAAGCCGATTGCAGGAGACTAGTCCATTCAGTTCCATTTTCGCACTAACAGATGACTGTGTGATGTGCATTCAATAAGTAACAGATTCCCAAATAATTCCTGTGACTCCACAGTGCTCAAGTGCTGTAATCAGATATTATATTTTCATTGTTTTTGTTAGCCAAGTTAAGTACACACGTGCACTCAAATATTTTGCTTTAAATAATTACATCGTATGACGTAAATTTACATAAAATATTTCAGTATCCTTATATAAACATTATATTTCTTATAACTCCACTTCGCAATAATTAAAAATAGTCCATATTTAATGTCTATTTCATTTACGATACACTGTTCTCCATGGCACATGAATCATTATACTGAACAAGGACCGCCACTATGCAGAGGGAGGTGACGTCAATATTTCCCCTAAACTCCTCACTCAGGTGCTCTCTCGCCTTGAGGAATCATGCTCCGAATATAGTGGTTCATTAGTTGATGCATTTACTTAAATCGGTAAGGTACAATTTTTGAACTTATATAACTTAACGACGTGATATCTTTACCTTGTTGCGTTGGAGTGTCTTGTGTAATTACTGATTAAATTACCCCGAGAGATATTTCGGCGTTAGCATTGCTGCCTAAAGTGGCACACGTGACGGACAGGTCAAAAGCAATGTTTAACGAGAAAAAATTAACTCGAAAAATGGGCGATCTGTCCAATAATCGTTTATCCTATCTTAGTAAGTGGCTGAAGTGCCGAAACTATACCAGAAATTTTGGAGAAAATGTTCAACAATACAGAGTGGACCGCTCGAATGGACCTAATTTCAATTGCTTGTTTACTGGCAAACGGTTGAAGATAGAAACTTAAAACAACGTTCATATTACAGAAAAACTCACCAAGTTTTGATATCCAGATCACCACATCTCTATATGAGCCCCAGCAGTCACTGTGACGATATCAAAGCGATGAACAATTTCTTGCCAAGTACGTTGGAGTATGTCTTCTGGAATGTTTCTCAATAGTCTCTATGATGCGCTCACGAAGATCACGAAGGTATTTGACTGGGGTGGTGTAAACTTTATCTTTGACATAGCCCCAGAGAAAGAAATCCAGTGGTGTTAAATCGGGAGATCTCGGGGGCCACGCGATTGGTCCTCCCCTACCAATCCAACGGCCAGGGAAAATGTTGTCCAAAGTCGTACGAACTTCATTGGACCAGTGGGGAGGAGCACCATCTTGCTGGAAAACGATGTTAGGCTGCAGTTGTTCAATTTGTGGAAAGAAGAACTGCTCCAGCATGTCAAGATATGTGGTACCACGAACAATTTTCTCGGCGAAGAAAAACGGTCCAATGACCTTATTATGTGACAAACTGCACCAAACATTCATCTTCGGACTATCACGAACATGCTCTTGAATAGCGTGAGGATTCTCCGATCCCCAGATCCGCACATTATGCCGGTTTACCTTGCCTGACAAATGGAAAGTGGCTTCGTCCGAGAAGAAAATCTTGGTCATGAAGTCAGGATCAGCGCCGAGACGGTCCAGCATCGTATTGGCGAATTCCACTCGTTTCGGCATGTCATTCGGCTCCAGACGTTGCACTAACTGCACTTTATATGCGTGCAGTTTGAGGCGTTTGTGGACAATCCGTTGTAATGTCGATTTTGGTATTTGAAGTTCCCGCGAAGCTCTTCTTAATGACTTCCGGGGGCTTCGCTCAAATGCGGCTTGAACATTTGCTACCATTTCATCGGATGCTCTGCGACCACCACCATGCTTCTTCAACACAGATCCTGTAGCTAATAATGTATCACGCCACTTCTTTATGCTTCTAGCAGTTGGAGCATCACGGTTAAACACACGCCGGAACTCCCTTTGAACTCTAATGATTGATTTAAACTCCGCATACCACAAAACAGCTTGCGCTTTCATCTGCGGAGTCGCCATTTTCACAAACAATTAAATCTAAGAACGAGAAACGTATCTTTGTGCCATCTACCGACAGGATTCGAAACTTGGTGAGTTTTTCTGTACTATGAACGTTGTTTTAAGTTTCTATCTTCAACCGTTTGCCAGTAACAAGCAATTGAAATTAGGTCCATTCGAGCGGTCCACCCTATATCTACAGTTCTATTGTAGTCGGTCTTTGCCGTTTAGTAAAATATACTCGGAATATGATAATTGATTATTTATTGATATTTAATAAAATATATTTGAAAATACAACTCGATTTGTAACGGAATTTTACTTTATATTTTATATTTGATTTGGAACAATATTCGACTACAGAGTTCACCACAGTTTATATAAAATTAGAAATGGAGAACCACTGTTGATCTACAACAGAAAATGAAAGTGTAGCTAGTGGGGAACTTAGCAGGGCTAGTAAAAATCATATAAATTATAATCAACAAAACTAATATGTATTATTAAATTTCACACGGAATCACATTTACAGAAATTTGGTTTCACTTCTTCCTGTAAGCTTTTTTTTAATCACTGTTCACTGTTGTAATATTTAAATTTAGGTTTTAATAATTTTATGAATGTAATATGCATGTGCACGGAGTGGGGCAAAACAGGTCCTCACTTGGCACAAGTCAATCTCCAACTGACGAATTATGGGAACAGCAAGCATATACTGTATATGAATGTCTGAAGGCAAGCTTCTAGAACATTCTTAATATGTAATTCTTAATGTTGGCTGCATTGAGTTAATATTTCAGCGCGCGCTAGGGAATCAAGGAAATAATAAATATATGACACCTCCCTCATGAGGAGCTGGTTTACACACTGACCAACGTAATGCAATTGAATAGTTGGATTATTTTCGATTATTCATAACAAGGACTCTGACGTCAATCCCGAGACAGAACCTGCATGAACTTTCTAGAACATTAACTCCCATACAATACTGTATTATATTAAACATAATACTCAAATATATAAGATTATTTTATATTTTACATTTTAAATTTAATTAATTATAGAAAGTGGAAGAAGGTAAACAAATCTTCCGTGACCACTTCTAAAGCATTTTATAATTATTAAGTTTCACGTATGGCGATCGGGGTGATCACTGATACGAATAATTTTATGACTGTTTCTAATTTTAATGCTGTGATTTTTTGATATAGCACATAGCTCTTATAGCTGCTGCTGCTGCTGCTGCTCTCTCTTGCACATGTGCGCTGAAAGATTTTGTTGTTGGCTGCAGTGTTATGCCTAAGTATTTGAATTTGTTCACCATTCTTATTGGTTCTTCTCCTAGTTTTAGATTATCACTTGCCGCTGTTCTTCTCCCTTCCTGTGAAACCATTTGCACGGTCTTATTGCTGTTTATCGTGAACTCATTTTCCGTAGCCCATCGTTGTATTGCGTCTATGCTTTGTTGTAGTTCTTCTTTATTTTCTGCCCCAATGGCCATGTCGTCCCGCATACATGACCAGCGTGGTCCCGTTAGTTGCCTTCCCAATGTCAGCCGCCATTATGTTAAATAGTAGCGGGCTGATGGTGTCTCCTTGTAATATCCCGTTAGTTTGCTTAACCTCGTCTGATGCCGCAATCTGATATGTTATTTGTAATCAGTTTTGCCTCATTATGTCGTGTACTATTCCAACAATGGGGAGCTCGTTTCCAATCGTCTCCCTCTTCTTCGTGAGTAATTTTTTTTCTATTTATGTAATCGAAAGCTTTTTCGTAATCTATGAAGACCATGTAGTATTTCCCTTTCGGCCAATGAGTTTCTTTTCAAAACTGTTATTTGTCATGTTACATTTTTAGATATAATTCTGCTGTGTAAATTAGTTTTTACCCTGAGCTGCATTGTATGTTAATTGCTTGGTTAAGCGTTATAGTTTCATGTAACGGGACAGGGACAATCCATATCAAATCGGAGAGCAAAAAATCTTGCAATTTATTTTTTTTAATTTTATGTATCCCTAAATATAGTGAATACATTTATAAACGTATTAATACAGAAACTTAATTTTTATCATTTATAGGTTCGTAGTTATGATGATCTAAAATTATCGTAAATATGATAAACTAAAACGTTTACTAACTAATATTTCTGAAACAGTAAATAGCAAAAATTTGTTTCAAACATATTTATATAGGTGATATCATGTAGTTTAAGGGTGTTATTTTTATAATTAGGATATTTTTATTTTCGGTGTCAATTTTCTGTTTTATGGCGGTTTACTGCAGTACATATCAAAAAATGAAAACGGAAAAAATACAGGATACTATTCACGTAATAAGGATTAATTTCCAGCAATTACCCTTTTGGAGAGTTGAATAGTTCAGACAATATAAATTTTTTTTTATTCTATTTTCGTAAAAAAACTCGCGGGTCCACGGCGCAGCAGTTTCATTTCACGACCAAGGTCGCGCGCGTACTTTATTGAAAGAGCTTCATCAGTGACTTTTTCAACTGCCATTAAATCGAATAGATTATTATATGTTCTGCTTAATGGAACAGTACCGTAAATTTATAAAAGTGGCGATATTTTAATTCTTACGCAGTAGATATTTATTTATCAAATTTTATTGCTGAAGTGAGAAGTAAAGAGCTCTGTTTTACTTACGTTTACTGTGAATTATTAAACAAATTATTTATAACTAACTCACTCACTGACTCTGTGGAACCTGTAGGTTCATGGCAGCGCGGACATAAGCTCTCCATACATCCCATCCCGAGCTAACGTTTTCCAATTATCCCCTGTATAATCTACTTCCCTCAAATCATGTATAATGTTATTCTCCCACCTCATTCTTAGTCTTCCAACTGGGCGTTTTCCCTCCGGTTTTCCTACCAGAAATTTCCAAGCACCTCTTTCATCCTCCATACGTGCCACATTTCCTGCCCATCGCAGCCTACGACGACTTAACTGTTTTTATTATATCTGGCTTCCTATACAGATCATGTAGCTCACTATTATGTAGTTTTCTCCATTCACCTGTCTGTTCATCTCTTTTTGATCCAAAAGTTTTCCTAAAAACTTTATTCTCAAATACTCGTAATCTTCTGCCCTTTTTTAAAACAAATTATTTATTTTGTTACAAATTTTTTATTACAGTTTAAATGTAATATTATATAATAAAAACTATTTCATCATTAATTGAATAAACTGGTATAAATTTTTATTATGCTATAATTACTAATTTCAGTCTTAAAATAACTTTTTATTCAGTGTATTTTATTGTACCCTGAAAACTTTGACGAAATAGTATTGTTATAAGATATCACTTCCAAATAAAACCGAATGTTTTAATACTCGTACCACTTCCTACCAAACGATAATAATGCAGCATCAGCAAGTCTTCCTTAAACATCTGTTTTACATCAACAATTCTCAAGTTCAGACAGTTGATTTACATCAGTATGTTTAGTGCATCTCGTCATTTTAAGTGTCACAGTCAAATTTAAAATAATATCTTATTGTTTTTAACTCACAAGTTTGCAGATCTACAAAGACTGAATGGTGAGTTAGAAGTTAAATATAATTTTAATTACGCATATATTAGTATACAATAGTTATTAACAATATTATGTGTTAATATATAATTTTACAATTTCTTAAATGTTTCTGGAATGAGAGAATAATCGTAGAGGTATACATTTTGTGTTATAAAAGGAGAATAATGGGAAGTTTAGACATTAAATTAAATACTATAATAATTTAGCTTATAATAAAAGCTAATATTATCGTGCATTTTAATATCATCTTAGATATGTCATGAGTAGGGGATGCAAGATCAGTAAGTGATACCAAGCCAATAAAATATATTTATACCTCTTAAATATTACTTGTAACAGCATGAAAATTGTTATAAATTATTATCGATAGCTTAACATTACTTACAATATTCAACATCAGACATTGGTGTAGGGTACAAGTACAAAACATTACAACACATTACAAAACTACTCTCTAGAAAATATTTTTAATAGGCCTACCAGTTTGAATTCGTAGGTGCTTAGTAATTTAAATTAAACTATACATTAGCCAAAATCAGCACAAAATTAACTGCCTACTGAATATATCAATAAAGATTGTTATATTTAATGACGTTTATTATGTAGCAATTTATTTCAAGCGCGAGGTTCTCCTACGTACCATAAATTTACGACACGGGACTCACAGATTTCCTTCCTTCTGGAGAAAGCTACATTCAGAATTGTTACGCCTTTAAAATGTCATTGATTCCTATCGAGTTTGAACCCGCGAACCTCGGAATCGGAGGCAGGCAGAGTAACCACTTGTCCACGATGATGATGATGATAATGTAATAATTGTAATAATGATAATAAAAATAATGTAATGATGATAATAACAATAAAAAATATTTGTAAGTGCGCAAAGGACTATTACCAAGTAGCTCCGTCATTGTTTGTACGAGCGAGCGATCTCCACTCACGCGAAAGGTATTGCGGGCAGTCTACACATAGGAGATTTTAGGAAAAATAATTATTTTTGGTAGTTTCCTTTCAAGACTCCACTTTAATACTAATTACAAAAATTAACTGGTGTTCAGGTAATAATGTGGCATTTTTTGATTTTATAAAATTTTTGGTGAGGAAGGTCAATTGCATATTAATTGCATTTACGCCCTTCAGAAAAACGTAAATATTAACATACTAATTTTCAAGCGATAGAGCATGAAATCATCTATAATGTGACTATCTTTTCAAGTTGAGGGAGTAGCCATACTTCGAGAAATGTATTTTATAAAAGAGACTATTTAAAACAATACGATAAATTGACAGCTCTATTACTCTTTAATTACACCAAGCGAAGACTTGAAATTCGGTTCAGATATTCAGTATATCATAAAGTTTCACTGTAAAAAAAAGTAAACTTTTAAAGATGTGAGTTCAATTTTCACATTTTTTTTTTTTTGCCGATTTCGTATGGAATGTCCCGACAATGCCATTGTTATTATAGGTTTCCTCAGGTTGTTTACATAGCTTGTTCATTTCAGGTGGATGAGTAATTATAATTTATAAATTAAATTAAATGTGTCTCTTTATGATTATTTAATAATTATTTTAATCAATGTTTGAGTTTTCGAAATCTTTACATCTGTACGATTCTGCAGATACATTATATGACATGTTTATCTCAACTCGTTTCCGATTTGATTATATTACCTTTAACTGGATATACAGTTTATGAGGAAGTTCATGGTGTGGCCACTAATGTAAGTAACAGACGAATAAATATTATTTCATTTAGACCATCTTCTAAAATTTGTTTGATATTATATCCCATAATCCGTTTTGAGACTCATAGAGGCCAACCTGAGGAAGTTGACTGTGAAAAGAAAGCCATATATGAGCCAACTATTACAAAGATAAATACCAATTAGATAGTATAACTGTCACAAAATTGATGATCGGGGCAAGAGTTACTATACCAGGATTCTTATCTAAATTTTGGAATTCCTTACATTTGGAAAGGGTGTATCTTTCTAAAATTAGAGGATCAATTTCAATTTTATGAAACCATATTTATAAAATTTCTACTTTATAGTATGTACACTTCAATTACAATTTGAATTTTTTAAATGTATTTACAAAATGTATTTCATCAATTTCGAAAATTAATTGTCTGTATCACTTTGTCCTTGAGGCAATCCTCTAATGAGGAAAGTTGTATATAATAAAAAAATCTCAATTTATGTACTGTATATTTGTTATGATAATTAATATCAAATCTTATATCATACTGGTGGACTAGTGGTTATACTCCTTGCCTCTGATTCCGAGGGTCGCGGGTTCAAACCCGGCCGTGGTCGATAGGTTTTTTTTAGGATGGAAAAATCCATGGAGAAAGTCCTCCGGGAGGGACTTTAAGCCTTGCATCCCGAGTCTAAAGATTTCACAGGCTCGTAGAACCTTAGTTAGTTGCCTGCTAGATGTCTCATTGGGTCGGTGTGATGACCGCATGCCATCTATGAACAAATAAGGTAACTAAAAATGAACTTGGTCTATAAACTCCTGACAAAGCAGAGGCTATGGGGACTATGACATTGATCATTCATACCCATAGAGAAACTTCGAATAGAGGGAAAACTGAGTACAGTGACACCTAAAAAATTTCGGTCATTTACGATGAACTACAATGAACAAACCACGATGGTAGCGCTGTTTCGTAGTAACAGAATATGTAACTAAATAAAACAAATGCAAGGCACACGGCGTGTTCACTCGGAATTATGGGAAATTAGCCATTTTGTAAATTCCCATTGTTTTGTGTTTGTACGCGTTTGTACGTATACAAAAATAATAAGAAAATGGTCAAGTGTTCAGCTCCAGGATGCAAAACTGTTTATGGGAAAGACAATTTTTTTTTTGCTTTCCTAAAGAACCTAAGAGGTAACTATTTGTATTATTATATTATTATGAAATGTGTTTTTTTCCTTCAAAATTTTCTACCTTCTGACATTTACAAACTTTTTTTTTTTCCTCACAGATTAAAGTTTAACTTAAGAAACTATAACACTGTTAAAGCAAATGATGTATTGTCTTAAATTTCCATGCGATTACAAATGAGAATATTAGTTAATCATTTTTCAATATATAAAAAAGAATAATGACATTTTAGCTGTCATCCTGACGGTTCTATAAAAATTATATATTGTCAAAGTTAAAAATCATTATTTAGATTTTATTTTACTCTAATTCGTACATAAATTAAAACTTATTTAGGTTTTCAAAGATAAACCTACTAGAAGTGATAAATTCTATTATTTGTAAGGTAATGAAGAGGGAAGTTAGTGTACAACCATTTGTAATATACATTTCAAAATGTGAGTGACTTCATAATGAATTTCAGATGTTCGACATGGCTTAGATTCTGTGGCCTGGAGGATAGGTACAGAATTGCATCAAGTGTCCCCAGTAGCTGTGTGTGGATCATTTCACTGAAAATGAATACCACGTGCTGCCAGATAGAATCAAATTGAAGGACACAGCGGTGCCAGTTATCCATGCAAATGGATCAGTTGTGCAACGCAGTCCAAATGTAGGAACATCTAGGCAAAGTCATTCTGTTGGCTAGTGAAAGATAATTCATCTAGCCCCAAGTCCTTTCTGTGGCTAGTGAAGCTATCATCTAGCAAGTCCTTCTTGTGGCTAGTGAGCTATCATCTAGCAAGTCCTTCTGTGGCTAGTGAGCTATCATCTAGCAAGTCCTTCTGTGGCTAGTGAGCTATCATCTAGCAAGTCCTTCTGTGGCTAGTGAGCTATCATCTAGCAAGTCCTTCTGTGGCTAGTGAGCTATCATCTAGCAAGTCCTTCTGTGGCTAGTGAGCTATCATCTAGCAAGTCCTTCTGTGGCTAGTGAGCTATCATCTAGCAAGTCCTTCTGTGGCTAGTGAGCTATCATCTAGCAAGTCCTTCTGTGGCTAGTGAGCTATCATCTAGCAAGTCCTTCTGTGGCTAGTGAGCTATCATCTAGCAAGTCCTTCTGTGGCTAGTGAGCCAATAAGCATGTCACCCTGCAGCACACACCACAGACTTCTCAGGACATGTGCTAGGAAATCAAGGATGGGATGCTGAAAGTAAGTAACATAATAATTATAACACTGTAATCTCTAGGTTACTAAGATATGTCTTTCGTCTTTAGATACCCATATATCAGAAGAAACAAATGACTGTGTCACATTAGGAGGAGAGAGAGTAACAGATTCTGTTTCTTCTGTAACTGCGGGTCCATCCACACAAGGTAAAGTATTAATTTAATCATATTTGTTTGTAACATTAAAAATTGTAATATAAAATTATAAAATAGTTGGCTCAACTGCACTTCTACTAGCGCTTGATTTTTCAGTTATATTGTTGTAAACTATAACTCTTTTTCTGTATTTACTAACATTAGTTAATATTTTTAAACTTTTTTCGAACAATTTTTTAACATTATTAGACAATTTTGAAGTATTTATATAAATATGCAAATCACAATATTAATGACACTGTTAGTCAATATTGTGCTGCTAACTGCTATTTTCTCCACAGAGTATATTATATTATTTAATATAGATTTGGGGATTTATTGCAAATATTGATCATTTAAATTTCATAGCAACGGATAGTAATCGAAAATGATAATCGATATGTGGTTCGATTGTGGGTTATCGCTGGCTCTATAAACTCTGGCGCATGTGCACTGTTAATCTATAGATCATTGGAAATATTTCAAGCTAGTATAAGTGCAGTTCTTCCAAATAGTTACCTAAAACGTCCATCTCCTCGATTTAAAAATTAATGATTACCTGTAGCGCTTTCAGGACTCGTCCCATCATCAACAGAAGTACAAGGATATGGATTCTCATCAGTTGACCCCTGATTTAATACTGGCATTTCACTGAAGATCTGGTAGAGGGGATTACATGTATTAGGTGTGTTCTCATTCAATAGATGGTCGTTGTTAACTTTACTTCAAAATTTCCATCTCCTCGAGTACTTAGCTGGATTCTCTTCCCTGTGTAGCATTTTTAGGGTGTTGTCAATATCTAACATATGGTGTCCTGCATGGATAATGTCTTGCATAGCTTGATTTTCCTGCTGCATTAATGAATTCTCGAAAATCTTCTTTAAATTTAATGTTAAAGTTCCTGCTTTTTCTTCCTATATAAAATTTGTTACAATCTCTACACGCCATTTTATATACCCCCTTTATAAAACAGTATTATTTTCTTTGATCTTATTGCTTATTATGTTATTTAATTTGTTATTGATTCTATATGCTATTTTTACATTTTTGTCAGCTTCCTTTAATGTACTGGCTAATTTTGAGGTTTGTTTTTCAGTATATCTAAGTACTATCCATGTTTTTTTTTGTTGTTATCAGATTCTCTTTTAAGTTCAGTTATGTTAAATATCTTGTTCTTCTTTTTTGTTTATTTATCAGTTTGAGCTAGAAATAGAGTGAATAGAAATCGTTGTATCTAAATTAATATACAATTTTTTATTGTTGTTTATAATCATTGGAGATTGACTTATTTGTAGTATAGCAGTTTAGTCCAATTTTTTCTTAAATCTAATAACTGTTTTTTTTACTTTCAGGAATTAACATGAATAATGCACCTGTGGCATCAACTTCAGCAACACCATCATCCAAACTTGGTATGTTCCATTTATCTTATTCATTTTCAAGTTATAACAAAGATTAGAGATTATTAAGGAAATGATACAGTACCATAATTTAAAAAGACTAAAATACAGACATTACTATTGTGTAATGTAATTGGCTGAAATCCAGATTTTGGTGTACACAATTTAACACTTACTGGTTCACTAAACACTTCTAAACACGTTCCGTACTGTTTTAAACATTTTGCAACAGTCTACTAGCTTTCTTTACAATTTTTTACATTTATATATTTATGCTGGAGGGAAAACTTTCTATAGGATCGTAACAGGCCTTGGCCTAATACTTGGAAGGAAGAAGAAGAAGAAGATATATTTACGTAAAACATGTTCGTGGATAGATTACTTACTTGCTTCTTCCCCTTCTCTGTCAACGTTGTTCCATCAACCACCCAAAAAACTCCAGAAGTTGCCAACATCATCAACCGAAAAACACTTTAAAAGCGGAACTTCCTTTCATAAGTTAGGAATCTTGTTTGAAGAGAATTGCAAAAACTGGTTGGAAAATGTATTAAAAGGTACGATACTATATGTAGACTTACAAATTATATTTAAAATATTAGATAGTATGTAACTAAATACACACATACAAATTCTTCTTCTTCCTTCCTTCCAAATATTAGGCTAAGGCCTGTTACGATCCTATAGAAAATTTCTGGGAAATTCTCGTATACGACTTGAAAGCATAATAATAGCCCTTCGATTGGTTGCTGGGCCAAGGAAGGCAAGACCAGTGATGGGGCTGCAATCTTATAGCCTCTGGTCAGGCTTTTCTGGAGAGAGAAAAAGAAATAAAGGAAAGAAGAAAATGGAAGAAAGGAATGACTCCCTAGCCTTCGGATGCCCTAATAGCGTTGGGGTCGAAAAACAAGAGTTAACCAAGAGAGGTTAGAAAGTAAAATTAAAAGAGTGCAAAACACAAGTAAGTGGAAGAAATGTTTTGGCTCAGCTTGGGCACCTTCTGGTCGCCATCCACATATCCCCTAGGTGAGGACCCCTGAGGGTACATACAAATTATATTAAAAAAAAAACTTTGAACATATAAAACTGTATGTAGGTTATCAAACTATAAAAAAGACTTATATTTAAAAAAAAATGAAAAGATTAGAAAAGACAAAACGGTATACGGGTTTGTAAATAATATTTAAAAAGAACTTACAAAATACAAAATTGTACGACTTTTATAAAACATGTGGTGAACACTTGTGGATTCTTTATTCATTTTTTGAAAACATGTTTTGGGAATTTGGTGTCAATGTTGGTCATACTGGTTTCACATATATATCCTGACAACTGCTGGAGGTTACATTTATCTTTCCGGGGTTACATGATTCGCTAGCGGATGCACGCTGCGATTCTGTGGAACTTAGAAAAATTTGGTTTACACCCTTTTCTGGGCCTTATCCATGTAATTACATGTAAGGAAGATAATAGTAGCAATCAACGTATTTTGGAACCTATGACCGTGTGTGTTTATAATCTGTGGCCTCTTTAAATATACATAGTATATCATTTACCTACAACAGCCCAAAGATCTATGAGGTTCTCTCATATATGTGCTGTAATGCAGTAATGCATTTTTAAATATCACAATTTTGGAAATATTTATAAGATTTCTAAATTCAAGTAAACTGATCAAACATGAATTGACATGAATTCTATTATTTTAACGTTCAGTTTGACAAACTTTTGTGTCTGTCTTTGTTATTGCTATCACCAACTGTCAACATGTCTCCTTGGTTATCAGTATAGTTGCTTTATGTTCTAAAGTCTATTGAAATCAATAAGTCTATATAATTTTTATTAAATTTTACACTGAAATGTTCATTGTTGTTTATAATGATTGAGGTCTGGCTTGTTACTTCTGATGATTGAAGTTCAGTCAGCCCGCTTCTTTCTTAAATCTAATTACTTTATTACTTTCAAACATTTGCTTGAATTCCCCAGTGGAGGAATGTTAACTATGGCATCAACTTCAGCAACACCTACTTCCAACCTTGGTATGTAACATTTCTTATATATTTTTCCTAATAAGCTAAAACAAATAATAAAGATTAATATTTAAAGGAAGTGACACTATGAGGTTTTTTTTTAATTAATAAGTTAAAATTAGGTGGAATTGAGAATGATACGAAGATGTATCGAAACTAGTTTTTTTGAGAAATCTACAATTATGAGGTTAGTTGTTAAATCTAACTAAATTCATTAATTAATAAAGGCCTTTTATATTTGTAATTTTAATACGGCAATGTGTTTTTAAACATCACAAGTTTAGAAATATTGATGGAACAGTTTTATTTCCACTGAATTAAAACAATTTCATATTTAAGTTAGCATTGGAACACTCATATTCAAGTAAATTTAAAAAGAATTGATTTTATAATCCATCCATCCCTCCATCCATACTAATTCTGCCCAAGAGTAGGTCTTTCAATGCAGTCATAGCATTTTCATGCTATGCTTTGCTAGGGAATGATAGATTCCTATTACTTTCCACACCGGTGAAGTATGGTGATAATAATAAGGATGATAATGATGGCCGGATGATTTTCGGGGACCGTCCGGCTCTAAGCTTCCTGACATTTCCCTTACAGGTGAGGAAAAACAAAAAGAAAAACCTCACCCAGGAGCCTGTCCAGACCAGGAATCGAACCTGGGCCCACTGCGTGACAAGGCAGCATGCTACCTCGAGACCACAGCGGTGGACGATTTTATAATAATGTCTGGAAATGTGAATGTAATTTTAGAATCAAATATAAAACCGAGTTATGTGGCTTCAGAGATCAAAATTATCATCCATTAAATACCATTTCTATATGAAATCCTAGGTATTTTTAAAATTTTCCTTCATATGTATCATAACTTTCACTATTAACATTGAGTTGTACAATTCCTTAATCCTCTAAAGATTTGATGGCATTATCTAGTACAAAACTGAATAGTAGAGGAGATAGTGCATCTCTGCTTTAACCCATTGTGAATTTGAAAAGTAGTTGTTTGCTTAACTGCACTTAGACTAACATTTCAGTAACATTACATGGCATATCAAAATGAATACCATCTAGCTGAGCAGATAATTGTTTTTTTTTGTACCTTTCCTATCATGTTGTATTACATTTTTTATGCATTTTATTTGTCCATTGTTGCACTGTAACTGTTTCCTAGGTAACTGTTTACCATGCATGACCTCATCAGCCGCAGCTATGTAGCTTACTATCAAATGTGGTTTGTTGACCTTCACGGGTCTTATTTTCTAGTCTGCAAATTTAAGATCAGTAATGATTATTTTACTTCAGATTTTGGGTGGGGAAAAACAACACACACAACACACACACACACACACACACACACACCACAGTCCTACATTTGAATAAATACACTATTTTCAATTTTAATAACATTTCAGTAAGCTATTCATTTTTAAATTCACAGGTCATATTCATCCAAGACGAAGGCTATTTTCAACGCCATCCTCCTCACTTGTACAGAAAAGAAACACGAAGACAATGTCTGCTTTGAGAGCACAGGTGAGGAGGTTGCAACAAAGGTAGTAAGTCTGGAAGAAGAAAGATTTGACCAAGTTGAAAGGGAAAAATATTTGATGCTGAAACATTTAACACCACTGGCAAAAAAAATTGTACAAGCACAGATGCAAATGGGTAAAATTTCAAAGTATGGGCGTAGATGGAATGAGGAAATGAAAGAATTTGCATTGTCCTTATACTATCATGGCCCCAGACCATACCGTTTCTTACAAAACATTTTGCATCTACCCAGTGTCAAAACTCTTCAAAATTACCAGAGTAGAATTAACATGGAACCTGGTCTCTTGCAGCCTGTTTTGACAACTCTTCAATCTCTTGCTGCAGGACCTATGTCGAACAAGTCAGATAATGTATGTTCTCTTCTTATAGATGAGTTATCCATATCTAAGCACTTTGATTATGATCCAAAATCTGATCTAATCAAAGGGTTTGCTGACGATGGTATAGAGAGGAATCCTTCCAAACATGGGAACTCTTGCCTAGTGGCAATGGTAAAAGGTATAAAGAATGGATGGAAGCAGGTGATAGGGTACTGGATAACCCAAAATAGTATGTCAGGTAGTAAACTACATGATATTGTACTTCTTTGTATCACCGAACTGCAGAAAATTGGGTTCAATGTGAAGGTTCTGATATGTGATCAAGGTGCAAACAATCAAAGTTTGGCATCCAGATTGGGGATTACTATAGAACATCCAAATTTTGTGGTTAATGGGCAGAAAATTCATTTTATGTATGATCCTCCACATCTTTTGAAGAATATTAGAAATAATTTACTTTCAAATGATATGGAGGTCATGGGGAATAAAGTGTCTTGGTTACATATTAGAACTATATTTGATAGGGAAAGTGATCCTCTCAAGCTAAAATTGATACCTAAATTGACAAAAAATCATATGAATCCTGGACCTACTTTGAAGATGAAGGTTAAATTGGCAGCACAGGTACTTTCCTACTCTGTACATACAGCGATCCATGCATATGTTGCAATGGGAATTTTACCGAACAATGCGATCCATACTGCCACCTTCATTGAAAAAATGGACAAGCTGTTTGACACTTTCAATAGCTTGAAAATGACACCAGGTACATTTAAATATAGATTCGCGATGGATTCGAACTCGATTCATTCAAAATTTCTCGAAGAATTATTGGTAGAAATGGACACCTGGAGGTATATAGCAACACGTCAACCAGCTTGTCTTCGAGGTTGGAAAATTAGTATTCGGAGCTTGCTTAATATCTTTAATGAGCTCAGTTCTGAGTATGATATTCCTAAATTAAGGACTCGCTATCTTAGTCAGGATGCATTGGAGAATACATTTTCAATCATTCGTCAACAGCATGGTTGTAATGATCATCCATCTGTCCAACAGCTAGAAAATGGTCTTCGACACATTCTCATTTCATCACTTTCCAAGTTATCGCAAAACAGTAACTGTGAAAGTGATATGGAGTATGTGTTGATGAAGTTGGACAGCATTGTGCTTCCTGACAAAGATATTGTGGAGACTGTTGAAAATAATACTACTCCACTTAATGGTGTTATGGAAGAAATAGTTGACACTGGGGATATTGAGAATGATAATGCAGTGTACTATGTAGCTGGGTACATCTGTAATAGATTTCTCAGGAAGCATAATTGCAATAACTGCAAAAAAGTTCTCACTCTTGAAGATGAAAGATCTCTGAATGAAAAGTACCAATTTTTTTGTTATTTTAAAGCTTTCGATGATGATTTTGGAAATTTAACTTTACCTAGGCCAAAAGTTTTTCGATCAGTTCAAAAGTGTGGGAAACTTTGTTTTGCAGGCATTTCGAAGGAAATTGCCATAGGAAAAGGTTGAAAAATGTGTTAAAGCAACTTGTATTCCATGGCAGTTATTTTTCCCTTTGTTGTCAGGAAAAATTTGAGTCTTTGTTTGATATCTACCTAGACTACAGAATAAAGTGGTCTGATAGATTTTTAAATAAAATGTCTCAGTTTGGTCCTGATTTCAAGAGAAGACTTCGAGCATTGAAAGATAATTAAAACCATTGCACTGTGCTATTATGTATAAAGCCAAGATTCAAGCATTCATTTTTAATTCTTTCTTTTATTAACTGTTCATAACAGTATATTTTTTGTCTATATATTTCAGCAGAGACCAAGTACTGGTGGTGTATCCTTAAGTCAGTTTTCTTTATTAGTGGATGGTGTTCTAACATCATGATACAAACACTGTATACGTATGTAGTACATGTACATTTTTTAAAGTAATTCATTTATCAAAAATACATTTAATGAAATTAATAACCAAAACAATAATTAAAAATGTTAATGATATTTGTATGTATTGAAGTAGACTGATTATTATTGACTGACATTTTTTTTCATTGACTAATGGTACAGAATATTACATTGATTTTCCTGTTAATTTCTGTATAAGATTTTTTATCTGCTAAAATCTAATTGGGCACCTCATCATTCTGCAGGACCATTTTGCGCTGCTCAAGTGTGTGTTAAATCTTCAAATACTGTTATGTGTTATAGTAAAATAATATTTTAAATATTCACACAGAAATAATGAAATGCAGGTTGTATCTTCTCTATACCTATTGTGCTGAAGAACCCAGGCTTATAATGCAAGCTTGCACATGTTGCACTGATTTGTACTAATGTATGACTAACCTTTGTTAATCTTAGTTAATGCACCTAGCTATTGTAGAATAATCAGATCTGATTATCGCTGTTGTTGTTATTATTATTACTACTACTCATAATAAGCTATTGCATTGTCCATACAAACATGTAATTACTCACAATGGTTGTACTTGTCTATGTGCTTACAACAACAATGAGAAAATGAATGGTGCAAACCTGCAGGGAATAGCATATTTACCCTTCTCGTATGGTATCATGTGATTATGAACCTGTCACAGGATATGCAGTTACACCAACCTTTCAAAGAATACTATAATTTTACTGTAGTAGATTGGGGTTTCGAACCCAGGACCTTTAGTTTTATACACTAATCCTCTACTACTGAGTTATCTAGACTTCAATTTAAACACAAGTGTTTCTGATATGTATTCAATTCCTAAGTACCAGAGACTGAAAAGTTGTTCGACATATATTCTAGCAGCGTCTTATTTAGAAGACTTTTATGGGAATTTTACATTGCTAAATGCCAGTATAACTATTTTTGATGTATTTATTTATGAAAATAAATATGGTTAAATTGAACATGGTGTGTGAATGACCGTTACATTTCAGCCATCAGTAATTGCAGTCCTTTGTGAAGCTAGGTCCTGATTTCACTAATTTTGAAAGTTTTGTTATTTTGGTAGGACCCTTTTACTTGACTCCATACTGACTCGATAGGGTTAACATGAAGTGATGAGGAGGAAGCCTTAGCATTGTGTGGTCATTATACTCCACGAAAGCATTTCAAACTTATACATTTTGTGGGTGTTCAAATTTTACTTTATATTTGATATCGTTTGTATCCTTCCATTTTATTATGCCATTTTCAAGCACTCATGGTTTGTGAGTGGAAATGAGTAAACCAATTTTTTTTTGATTCGTTAAAATATCTGGAAGGCGGGGTTCTGTTGCCCCGATGATACGATGGGTGATGATGATAGTGATGTGCCAGGAGAGAGCTTAATCTGGGATGAATATGAATGATGATGATGATGATTGTGATGGCCATATAATGTTTAATATTAAGACAGGATACAGTTAAGTCTCATAGACTGTGATGGGCAGGACATATGTCACAAATGTGAAATGAAATACGTGCATGGTAGCTTCTTGTAGGAAAACCAGAAGGACACAGTTGGTAGACCAAGAATGAGGTGGGAGATTAACATTAACTATGATTATTTATAGATTCGTGTGTTAATTTATCATTTGTAGCCATTTCATATTGATGTATCGAATCCTGGTCAGAAGGTAAGTAAATGTAGATATTAAAATATGTACATCATTCCATATAAAAAAATATATATGTATATATAAAGAAACACTAATGTCTATATATCATTCGCACAATCAATATGATTTGAGGGAAGTAGACTATACAGGAAATGATTGGAAAACATTAGTGCTTGATAGGGGTGTATGGAGAGCTTATGTCCATGCGGTCATGAAGCTACAGGTTCGACAGTGCCAGTGAGTTAGTTATTTTATTTCAGGATTGTTTCTGTTATTTACACAGGTATCCTCAACCAAAATATACAATTTGTTTTATCTAAAGGCTATATATTTTGGTTTTTTAGCAGAAGTTTTTTTTTTCTGGAGTCTACCATATATCAGTTGCATTCACTGCAGTTAAGAGTCTGATCCACCCTTTATTGCCTCATCTGCCGTCTGAAACATGCAGACAGGATTATTGCATAGCTGCAATAGTTTTATAAAGTTGCATATATGTAGGGCTTCTTTATGCCTCCTTTGAACATGAAAAATTTTGATATAGATGTCTAACTGGAAGTTAAGATTTTAATTTGTGATAAAGTGAACTTTTATAATGGATTTTATATGATATCTATTTCTATAATTTAAGAAGGTCCTTGGTCTAACAGGCAGCCTCACATCGACATGTTTGTAAGATGTGGATGATCAACCGGCCATTATAAGGTGACATGTTGACAACATGTCAGGTTCGCCAGCTGTTATAGCTGGTTTAATATATTACATATTTGCATTTGAGTAATTACTGTGGAAATATAACCTTGCCCTATAGTAGAAATAAGAATAAAGTGAGTCATTGTTAAATTGTATTTTTTTATCTGAACACCACTGTTTAATCTCGGTTTTTACCAAGATGTTGGTGTTTATTTTAAGGTTAGTTGAGTGATCAAGTTTAGTTGAATGAACTTTAAGGTTTCACAAGTAACTACCATTTATTTCTTCACTTGCTTTAGTAGTGACATGGGTGAGCTTGATAAGCCCACAATTCCGTTCAGTGGTAACCTCTCCTCAGTGGTTTACTTATTACAATGTAGTTCTTATTCTAAATTTGTGAATGAAATATATACTAGGGTATTCAATAAATAATGGCATCTGCAGCACCATTTCTGGATATCTCTTATAACTGATTGATCTAAGAGCTTTCTAATGAGATTTCTGATTATCAATTCTTGATGTCTTTTGATCTTTGAGAACAAGTTATAGTCACAAGGGTTCATGTCAGATGAATTTGGGTGGATGTTCAAATAATTCCCTATTCTGCCTCCTAAACAAATTCTAATGAACAAATTTTTAGGGTGGTATTACTTGTTAACTGTGAGAAAGTCAAACATTCACAAAATATTGCTATTTCGAGACTTTCGATATTACAAATTTCTACAACTGTGACTGCTGCTGACACAACAAACTACGAGATTACATTACATATAATCGCTAATTTACAACAGTGTTACCATTAACTTATTTTCAGTCTGTTATACATCTGCCCTCAATATTAATGTTGATTTGTTCTTGAACATGTTTCGATCATGATATAATCAACATTAATATTGAGGTAAGATGTAAAACAGACTGAAAATAATTTAATTAAAATAACCTCAAAATGTTACTTCCTAAAATAAAATAAAATATTAGTGTTAGCGTTACTTATTGAATGCCGTAGTATTGTCAATTTCAAAATGTAGCCCAATATTGTAAACTACACAATTATTCTTTTTTGTAAAAACTGTATGAAAGAAGCAAAAGCTAAATTTTATAAAGCTGTAGTTTACGTCAGATTCCATTCAACTTTTGTGCACTGCTGAAGACCTATCCTATTACTGATTCCAAAATCATGTTTATGTGCCCTTTCAGCAAATTTAAGCATATAATTGGTTGTGTGACTACCTTGTGTTTTTTTTTTTTGCTTTGGCATTGCTGCTTTATTGTAAAAGGAACGTGCAAACAATTTAATAATATACTTTGATTTAGGACAGTAGTTTATTAATAATAAACATTGTATGTAATATATATTGTATAAAATACGTATGTGAAAATAATCCTATCTAAAGAGCTCATAATACACGTTTTTAATAAAATAAATGTTTATATAAAATAAATTAACATGTTTTATTTATTCCTTTCTTCCTTTCTATTGAAAAAAATTCCTGAGGTCAGAGAGGCTGGGTATAAATAGTTCCATATTTATCCACTAGATGGCGTATAATTCATAATTTTGCTACCAGGTGGCGCTGAATTTCATATTAGTACCGAAAAAAGAACCGAAAAAATTTAGGTGTCGTTAGTTGTATTACACTAGCGCCGCCTGTGGCATGTACGCGCAACTCGTCCACTTTCTTCTCTGGTACTCTGTGATTCATACCATATAGAACTGTCACACAGTCTCTACAACACAGGCAAAAATGGGCCTCACATGGTAAATTGACTCCTGTCATAGGAAGAATTGTAGCATTGAAAGACAACAATATTCCTCCATAACATAGAGATCAGATGAAATAAGTGGAATTCACCCTGATAGTGATGACATAGTTCATGTAGTATCGATCACGACTAAAAATGGACTCGTGCGTGAAATTAGGAATAAATTGTGCCTATCCACGAAAATAAAACAATAGCAATACCTGAATCAACACTTCAAGAATTTAATTATTTTTATTTGTATGTCATTCTTGCGTTGTGTTTTCTTTTGTTAGCTCTTCGGATTATGAAAATTTGTTATTAAGGCGGCTCATACACCCACCACGAGGTACATATGCTCACACATCATTACTTTACAACATAAAAAACTATAAAACATACAATTATGAAAATTTGTACACAGGTAGTGTACACTATTGGCATTCATGTTATATTAAAATTGTTATTATTGAAGCAAAATGTTTGTAATTGCAGGAAAACAAAATTTGCATAACTTCAGTTTCTCATATATTATATCATACATTATTACTTAAAAACTAATAACCTGACTAATATAAACAATTTTTCAAAATAAACACCCAAATAAAGCTTGTGAACCAGATTTATTGGTTTAGAGCAAAATGTTTTTTATTAATAATTTTTTAAAATAATTTTTACACTATATATTCCCCATTACCTAACCTTAATATTCAAAAGATTGCAATGATTTTAGTATGCCAGTTACAGACCAAGTAGATGAGTGTGTGAGCTAAATATCATCAAAATTGTACCATTAGTTTTGAGTTATTGCGTTTTTTGTTCTTAAAATTTTAACTTTTTGGGAAAACAATGTTAATGTTTACATATGTTTCTACTTACAGTCTGTATTAGAAAGCTCCTGCAGCATATGTTGTGCCCTCCGTTTCACTTCTCCTGCCATGTTTCTCAAGTCTAAGTCGTCTTCTAGTTCTCCTGGACTCCTTCGAGGATTCTCGTAGGCGTTTATCAGCAGATTTTATGCGCAGGACATCACAATGCCTAAAAGCAGCCTTGGCATATTTTCCTACATTCACTCCAAACTCTTCTAAAACTTTTAATCTGCTTGTATCCCCATCATTGAATGTTGCTGCAGCATCAGCTGCTGCTTTTTTGACAACTGTTTTCCCAGCATTACTTGTTTTAGGGCAAATTGTCCACACTTTATTATTATGGGACTCGTTTGAATTTTGAGTGCGGCCCTTCAAGCACCTTCTTAGAAGTTCTGTTTTTGAAAGGTTTTTGAAGGTAGGTCTTATGGCATTCATAACAGTCATTGGTATTAGATGTGGATGATTATATACTGCTTCTCTACCCTCTGCCTGAGCTTGTCGATATCCACACCACGACGTTGCACCCAGTGGACGCATATAGTGCTGGGGATTGGAGTGCACATTAGCATTCAACATTATATATCTCGACAAAAACAAAAGTTATCATCACAAAATTTCATAAATATGTACATTAAAGCATGCTCTTTCAAATGAGACCAAAAACAAAAAATTGAAAATTTTGACCTGTAATGGTGTATGAGCCCCCTTAAGAAATTAACACTATAATTTTGTTTCTTGCTTAATTATTTGTTTGGCCCGTTTTGTTTAAGGCAAAAATAGAAACAATTTGTCAAGCAAGACTAAGAATATTTAACCCGGGAGTGGTGGCGCGGGGTATTTTCCGACCCCACATGATTTTAAGTTCTATGAATTAGTATTAATTCTTCGAATATATCACTCTGTGTCCGCATACCTGTCACTGCATTCTTCCCCTTTTGTTAGATGTCAATAACCTCAACCTTGAAGCACAAATTCTAAAGATATGAATAATAATTTCCAGTGGTGAGAGGATCACATTCTCCCCAAGTCAACCGTTATGTTTGTATAGATTATAGTGAAGTTGTAAAAACTGTATTTCATAAGTGCAGCATAATTTGTGTAAAATTGTCAGTTCATAAACAAAAGAGTTATGTCCTAAAAAAAAGTGTTTATCACAATAATGTAACTACCATAAACATGTCGGACGATATAGATTCCAACATGTAAACATGCAAGTCTAAACAGCTGGACAGTACATCAATAACAATATATGCTAAAATTAATAATAATAATAATAATAATAATAATAATAATAGTCTATCAGAACCAAATAAAAATACCGTATTGTCATATTATGTTTTTATTTTAATAATAATAATAATAATAATTATAATTATATTATTATTATTATTATCATCATCATCGTCCTTTCAAGTATTAGGCCCAGTGGTCCGTTACGGTCTCCCGCCATCTCCGAAAAGGTCGACCCATAGATCTTCTGCCTCGAGGAATGTAGTGAAGAATTTGTTTTGGTATTCTGTGACGATCCATGCGCTGAATATGGGCTAACCAATTGTTTCTATATTATTGGAGTTATTCAGATATAGGTACGATGTTTAACTCTCTGGCTATTGTTGAATTTCTTTGGTGGTCTAGAAGGCTATAACCTGCAGTTCGTCGCAGGAATTTCATCTCCGTGGCTGTAATATGACGATCATCCTGAATTCTGATGGTCCAAGCTTCACTGCCATAACAGATTATGGGTCTAGCGAGAATTTTATATATTTTTCATTCTTGTGTGTCTCTGCACTTTTGATGGTTTAAAAACTTGGTTGATAATTCTTAAAGCTTTATTATAGTTTTGTATTTTAAAGGATATATCACATTCCTCATTATAAGTTAGATTATATCCTAAGTATTTAAATAAATTAACTTGCTCTAATATTGAATTCTGAATACAAATTTTACTTCTTACTGGGAATTTCCCTTGAAAGGCCATAACTTTAGATTTTGCTGTTGATATTTCCATGTTAAATCGTTGGGCTATTATATTAAGATGATGAGTGGAATATTGTAATTCATCTTCATTATTGCCGAAAAGAGCCTGATCATCTGCATATAAGAATGTGTCTAAAATTGTGTGTCTTGAGAGAGGAATATTACCATGAACAGTCAATCTCCAGTGTCTGATGATAGCATTAATGTATACATTAAATAGAAATGGTGATAGAGGGCATCCTTATCTGACTCCGCAATTTATATGTTTCCAATCTGACAATTCTATTCTATTTGTACTGCTATGATGTTACTTTGATACAGATTAAAAATTATTTGGATCAGTTGATTTGGTGTTCCGTCATCAGTTAAGATATCTAAAAGTTTTTGTCTGTCAACTCGATCAAATGCTTTGATAAAATCCATAAACGCTATATGTAGTTCTTTATTGAATTCTTTGTGCTTTTCGATAAGAAGTTTTAAGGTGAAATAACCATCGGCACAGGATCTTCCCTTACGAAAACCATTTTGTTCTTCCCCTAATACATTTTCATAGTGTTTTTGTAATTTAGAAGCTAGAATTTTTGTAAAAACTTTATATCCACTGTTGAGAACGCTAATGCCTCGATCGTGTTACCAGTTTCAATATGCCCTGTTCGTAGAAGTCGGTTTGGTTGGAGTGTAGCCATCTGCGCACTGCTGATTTCACTTCCACATCTGTCTCAAAGCATTTGCCGGCCAGGAATTTCTTCATGGGACCAAACAGATGAAAGTCCGATGGTGCGAGATCCGGACTGTATGGTGGATGCTGGAGCACCTCTCAACCAAATTCGGCGATTTTCTGACGAACGACAGCAGCAACATGGGGCGAGCATTGTCATGAAGAAGTTTAACGTTAATGTTGTGACGTTTGTCACGAATGGCACGACGCAACTTCACCAAAGTTTTAATGTAGGCCGCAGCATTCACAGTGGTCCCGTGTTCAGCAAAGTCCACCAATAAAACACCATGCATATCCCAGAACACTGTCACAAGCACTTTCCTGGCAGATTGAGTCACTTTGAATTTTTTCTTTACTGGGGAACCAGCATGTTTCCACTCCATTGGTGCCTGCTTTGTTTCGGGCGTGTAGTGGTACGCCCACGACTCATCACCTGTGACGATTCCTTCCAGAAAGTCATGTCCTTGTGCCGTGTACCGCGTTAAGTGGTCCAAGCTTGCCATCATTCGCTGGCCCTTGTGGTCGTCTGTCAGGTTCTTAGGCACCCAGCGAGCACTAACTTTACGGAATTTCAAATTTTCATGAACAATATCGTACACCGCACCATAGGAAATGTTGAACTTCTGCGATAAGACTCGTAGTTGCACACGCCGGTCGTTCAGAATTGCCGCCTCAATGCCTCTGACATTCTGCGGGATTGCTGCTGTTGTCGGCCGGCCGGAGCGTGGCAAATCACTAAGGTTCACGCGTCCCTCTCGGAAGAATGTGCACCACCTGGAGACATTGCTACGGTCCATACAATCATCCCCATACACGCCACGCATGTCCCTGTGAATTTCACTGGGTTTATGCCCTTTGGCCCACAAAAATCGAACAACACTTCTCTGTTCCTCACAGGTGGACGACTGTAGCATGCGCGCCATCTTTGTTGCATAGTTCAAGCTTCTCTCGCAAGAGGTGCACCTGAGAACAAAATACCATCTGTAGTGAAAACTTCAAACTATATCTCTGTGAAATTTCAACATTCTAGCTGCAATACCAAGGCAGAAAAAAATTATTGTGCGTTACTTTCCGATCCGCCCTCGTATTACAATCTTTGAGGTTACCTTTTTTAAAAATTGGTATGATAATGGCTTTCTGCCAAGATGAAGGTATGTCTTCTCCCAAGATTATTTTGTTTAGTAAGTGCAGAAATTTTGTTTAAGAGTTTTGTCAGAATATTTAAACAATTCTATACGAAGTCCATCCTCACCAGGTGCTTTATTATTTTTACAGGACTCTAAAGCTGTGTCAAGTTCTGCTTCAGTGATATATAGAAATTCATCGTTCTGAGATATGGGTAAATCAAAATTAGTCTGGGAGATGGACCATAAATTTTGAAAATATGTAACCCAAGTGGTTTTATCAATCAAATTTAATTTTACACTCTCTTTACACTCTTGGCTAAGATTATTTAAAACTTTGTACGTTTTTGGGTTAAGTTTGGTGAGATCTCTCTCTAGATTAGAGACGAAAGTGTCCCAATTTTCTCTATGTCTCCTTCTGATTTCTCGTTTTGCAATAGCTATTTTATGATGATAATCAATTTTGTCATTCAACAAACCAGTTGTTATACATTGTTTAACTGCTTGTCTTTTTTCAGCAATCATTTTTGCTATATCATCATCCCATTTTCTGAGACCTTTTTTCCTGTGCCATTATAGTTTTGTCCCTAAACTTTCTAGAGCTCCTTTTCATAATATGTTACAGATGTTATTCCATTCTTCGTCTACGGAATTTGAGGTATCAGAATTAATTGTGTGTGATTTTGTTCTTTGTTGGTATAACCATCGAATACTATCTTGCTGTAAAAGGCTAAATTTAAAAATGTGTTTTTCTTGATAACGTGGTTTACATTTTTAATGTTTTATATAACATGGAGGGAAGCGACAGGTGGAGACAAGCAGAAAATTATATGTTTCCAGTTCAAGACTCCTGAAAACTCTGGTATCCAGAACATAATTAAAAAGTTTACGATTAGTTAGTACATAATCTATAATTGACTGAGAATTCCGAGCAGACCATGTATATTTATGGCAGTCTTTATGTTGAAAAAATGTGTTTGTAATTGGAAAGTTATTATAGGTAGCAAAGTCAATTAATCTTCTACCATTTTGATTGATGGTTTGTTCACCATAAGTACTAACAATAGAATGTATGTTAGTTGTACCTACTCTAGCGTTGAGATCTCCCATCAAAACTAATATTTCTTTCATTCCAGAAAGTGTAGTTATCAATCTTACGTTCAAGAGATTTATACACCATTAGGGCTACTCCTCTTTTTGCTCTTTCATTACTAGGTACACCACAATAGATTTGTAAATAATTATTAATCATTCGGGTCCCTCTTAATTTCTTTTTAGTTTCTGTTATGGCTGCTATCTTTATTGACATTTGATTAAGAATTTCATCCAATTCTAAGTCTCTATGTCCTATTACTTGAACATTCCATGTTGCGAGTTTAAATATGTTTTCCTTTTTCCATTTCTTGTCCTTGAGTATTGCTTGGTTGTGAACGTGTATATCCTTCCGGTTTTGAATCTTTGAAGACTTGAAAGCAAGTTGATTAATACCAGTCGGCTGCAAGCCGAAACGTAGTAAGTCTAGTGGTGGGGCTGCCACCTTAAGCCTCTGGACAGGCATGAAGGAGGATTAGCATTTACTCTAATCCTGATGTAACAGTTATACCGCTGTGACTCGGTCCCCAGAGCTTCGTTTGTTATAAACAGGTTGCACCACGTGAAGGCGAGGTTGGGATTTAAGTAGGAGAGGTTATTGAATGCACTTCACTACTCTTTTGTATTATTATTATTATTATTATTATTATTATTATTATTATTATATCACCACACAATTTAAAATTAAATTATATGTATCAACAATATTTATAATATTTATAAGATATTCACAGGGCTAACAATGTTTTGAAACAACTATTATCATCTTACATCAAGTGAAAAAATTAATAAAATAATTCTAGTATTCATTTATCATAAGTAATGCCACGAGTGATTTCCAAATTATCGATAAATTCACGACTCACGAAGTGAGGAGTGAATTTATCTAGAGAATTTGGAAATCAAGAGTGGCATTTGTTAGGACTATTTAACGAATAAAATTAAGCTGTTTACTCACAAATCATTATTTAACTATAGTTATTTTAAAATATTTATATATTTAATGTAAACGGCGATGTTTACAAATGAGAAACGATAGGTACGCTTCTACTGCTTCTTTTGTTTATCACTGCAACCAGATCATACTATTTATCAGGGATTACGATATAATAATCCCTGCTATTTATTGCCAAAGGAACGCAATATTGTAAGGAGGAGCTTTCTTTAATATGGTAATTATAACACTGATAAATATTTGGTGAAACACGACTCTGATTGGTTGTAAAACAGAAATCATTGAAACGTGATTGGTCATTGACTCCCATTTGGGGCATGAGTTAAATAGTCACCAAAATTAAATTTGATAAACTTTTTAAATCAGTATGTTTAATAAATATGTTTTACTTATCGTAAATATGTTAAATATTTTATTTAAAATCACACAACTATTTTGGCAGGCCTCCCATTTCTGTTATTTTTTTACTACTTTTATATGAAATAAATTTAACATTACTTTCGTTTTAGTTTAACGCAAGAAAAACTTGTACATATATAAACACAATCAAAATTTAGTATGTAGTGAACACTGATTTTGTTTTGTTTCTTTGGGGTCGGAAATCTCCCTCGCCACTATTAAACATAGGCTCAATTCTGGAAATTCTTGCTATTATGCATTACAAGCAATCTTGACGTCTTAACTCCTTTCATAAACGTCTTCTTCTTCCTTTCGTGTGATAGACTTAGTGGTCTGTTACGGTCTCAATCCAACGTTTGAAGGGTCTGCCCAAAGATCTCTAGCCTGGTGGCTGGTAATTTAAGATTTTACGTGGTATTCTTGTTCTGCTCATTCTTCTTAAGTGAGATTTCTAGTTGTTCCTGTATTTTTGTACATATTCCATGACTGATTTTGTTTGTAATTCTTTGAGAATCTCAGAATTCTTTAACTGACAATATATAAATAATAGTTTTAAAAAGCTAAAACATCACGCTTTATAAAAAAACCGAACTAAAAAATAAGAAATAATTTTAATTTCCAACACGCTTAAATAAAATTAAAGTGGTCCACAAAACATCATCTCCAGCATATCTAGAATAAAATTAGAGTTATCTAAAAAAATTATTTTATCATCAAAAGCGTGAGGTGCTCTATGTCAATTAATATATTTGATACTTACTTACTTACTTACTTACTCACTGACACTATCGAACCCGTAGGTTAATGCCCGCGCAGACATAAGCTCTCCATACATCCCTATCCTGAGCTAGTGCTTTCCAATCATTCCCTGTATAATCGACTTCCCTCAAATCATAGTTAATGTTATTCTCCCTCCTCATTATTGGTCTACCAACAGGGCGTTTTCCCTCTGGCTTTCCTACAAGAAGCTTCCATGCAAGTCTTTCATTACCCATATGTGAAACATGTCCTGCCCATCGTAGTCTACGAGACTTAACTGTTCTTATTATATTTGGCTTCCTATAAAGACCATGTAGTTCATTGTTATGTAGTCTTCTCCATTCACCTGTCTGTTTCACCTCTCTTTGGTTCAAAAATTTTCCTAAGTACTTTATTCTCAAACACTTGCAATCTCCTTTCCTCCTTTAAAGTAAGAGTCCATGTTTCGCCCCCATATAATATAAGTGGTAGAATAATAGTTTTATATATTTTTCAGTTTAACGTTTTTTGAAAGGAGTTGGGACATCAAGAGTCTCCGCAATGCATAATAGCATGCATTTCCAGAATTGAGCCTATGTGTAATTTCTTTGTGCGTCTCATTCCTATTTGTGATTGTTGTTTCTAGGTATCTTAATTCAGCCACTTCCTCAAAATTTCCCTCATTTTTCATTAGCTGTCCATTTCCTTTATTTAATGAATTTCTACGCGTGACCATATATTTAGTTTTATTGATAATGTACTTACATTCCTAAATTATTAGTGTTACTCAATGGTGTGTGTCGTGTTATCCTTTAGTATCTCCTCCCTATCGGCCAACAATACTACATCATCAGCATAAACTAACAGCTTATTAATACCATTCAGTTGTAAGCCTTCCTCATTCTCTAAAGATTTAATGGTATGCTCTAGTACAAAATTAAATAATAGAGGAGATAGTGCATCTCCTTGCTTCAACCCATTCTGGATTTCAAAAGTGTCCGAAAACTGTTTGCCTACACGCACCCTACTCTTTGTGCCATTTAGACACATTCCTACAAGTTTAAGTAACTTTTTAGGAATTCCGAACTCCAGCAGGATACTATATAACTTCTCCCTCTTAATTGACTCATATGCTTTTTCTGACGTCTACATATAATTCATGTACAGTACCATTATATTCCCATTTCTTTTGTAAAATCTGTCTTATACTAAAAGTCTGATCTGTTGTGGACCTGTTTCTTCTAAATGCACATTGATGATCTCCTAGAATGTCATCAATATAGGGAGTAAGTCTGCTTACTAATATATTTGTTACAATTTTGTACGAAGTTGAAAGTAATCAGATGCCCCTGTAGTTGTTGCAATCAGTTTTATATCCTTTCTTATAAATTGGTACGATAATTGATTCCTTCCATTCATCTGGAAGAGCTTCTTTTTCCCAAATCATACTAAGCAACCAGCGTATCTTGTCCATCAATTTTCCTCCCCCTGATTTTATCAGTTCTGCTGGGATCTCATCTGAACCTGATGCTTTATACATCTTCAATTTTTCAATCGCCATTTCAACCTCTAATGCTCTTGACTCTGCGACTAGCATTTCTGCTGTCTGATTATTATCCTCCTCAATGTCCTGTTCTGTGTGTACATTTAATAGCTGATTAAAGTAACTTTTCCATCTATTTACTATACTCCTGGAATCTGCAATCATATCCCCATTTTCATTCCGAATTATGTTTGTTCTAGCCTGAAACTCTTTCTTCTCTATACTAATTCCTGATATAATTCTCTAATGTTCCTATTTTTTGCATTCATTTCAAGATCATTAATCTTCTCTCTCAAATATTCCCTCTTTTTACTCTTTAGTAACTTGGTGGTTTCCCGTCTAATACTACCCAATTGCTCTAAATTTACCTCATTTGGCTCATATAACCATTTAAGTTTTGCTAACTTTCTTTTCTTTACAATGTCGGCACATTCCTCATCAAACCATTTCTTGTTTTGCCTCTTTTTTAAACAACCAATGCTTTCTGATGCTGACAATTTAATAGTATCTCTTATAGCCTCCCATTCTTTATTTATATCATTTTCTTCTTCATTTGCCACATTATCATCTCAAGATTCCAGTACATCAAATCTATTAGCAATTTTGATTTGGTATTCTTGCCGCATTTCATCATTTTTCAAGTTTTTTAATTAAAATTTTTCAGAATCATCTTTAGCGTTTTTTCCTCTCATAAGCGATAGCCGTTGTCTGATTTTCACTGTAACCAGATGATGATCCGAATTGCAGTCTGTCCCTCTAACTGATTTAATATCGATGATGTCTACTGTGCCAGCGTTTATCCACCAATACATGATCTATCTGGTTCCAAGTTTCTCCATCTGGGGACGTCCAGGTGTATTTATGAATATCCTTATGCTGAAACGTTGTGCTCTTAACAATGAATTCTTTGATGTGGCAAATGTGACTAATCTAACCCCATTGTCGTTACTATCTTCATGAAGACCGAATTTGCCTATTGTTGGTTTGAGTATATCTTCCCGCCCCACTTTTGCATTAAAATCTCCTATGACCATTTTCATATGATATCGTGAAAGGCTATCAAATAAGCATTCTAATTCTTCATAGAACTCATCCTTGATCTTGTCATCTTTATCTTCTGTGGGGGCATGTACATTTACAATGATAAATCATGTCGTTTACCCTTTAAATATATTTGATAACAAACAGATATTGGTAACAGTAAAGTCTCTAGTAAGAAAACGTAAAAACTATAAAAAATACCCCACGCTTTTGATGATAAAATTATTTTATTGTAGATAACTCTAGTTTTATTCTAGACGTGTTGGAGATGAATTTTTTTGTTGACCACTTTAATTTTATCCTAAGCGTGTTGGAAATTGAAATTATTTTTTAATTTTTAGTTCTGTTTTCTAATAAAGCGTGTTGTTTTAGTTTTTTTAAAGTATTATTTATTTTCTATTTTTTAGTTTTAATATTTTATAGAATAAGATAAAAATGTAAATATCTTTAAATTCAATGCTATTGTAGTATAAGCTGAAAGTAACACTCTACTAAAAAAATCCTCCGGGCCGGATTTGAACCAGCGACCGATGGATTACTGAAATTATATACCACTATAGTCCACCGCTCTACCAACTGAGCTCTTACAACGATTGAGTAAGAAGTTGATAAGCCCGCAACCTATTATACCAGTTTTTATTATTTTTATTTTCTGCTGATTCTGGCCAGGATTTTAGAACCAAATTATAAAATTATTGTATTGTCATTGGTCCTTCACATGTATACAAAGTTTTAAGTCAGTCCAATGATTTTATGTGGGTGAAAATCGTGTTGAAAGATTCCGTTACATAATTATAGACACTTTTTTTTTGATTTTCTGATGATTGTGGCCAGGATTTTAGAAAAAAATGGAATTATTGTATTATCATTGGTCCTATACTAACTCCTCCTGGCGCAACAGGCGTACAAGGCCCTTAGCCTACCAGCCGGCTGCTAGCCTCACATCCACATGTATCAATCACAGAGGTAGATGATAATCAGCCAGTGTGGCATGTGGTCACCATGTCGAGTCCCCCAGCCGTTATAGCTGGTTTTCTCAACCTGGAGCCGCTACTTATTGTAGCTACCCAAATGCATCTCGATGCTGGGTGGGCACCGGTCCCATACTGGCCGAAATACCATGAGAAAATTTCTTCTCCCATGGAGACTCGAACCAGCGCAAGTCCCGTAGCTCTGCGCCAAGGCTTCCTGCCTTAACCACTCTGCTACGGCGCGGGACTGTACAAGTATACAAAATTTCAAGTCGATCCAATGATTTTAAGTGGGTGAAAATCGCGTTGAAATATTCCGTTACATACGATACAGGCCAAGCTAATATAAAGCGTGTAATAAAACTATTATTCTACCAGTCATATTATATAGTTGTAAAACATAGACTCTTACTTTAAGGGAGAAAAGAAGATTACGAGTGTTTGATAATAAAGTTCTTAGGAAAATTTTTGGACCAAAGAGAGACGAACAGACGAATGGAGAAGACTAAATAACAGTGAACTACATGGCCTTTATAGGAAGCCTGTTATAATCAGAACAGTTAAGTCTCGTAGACTGCGATGAGCAGGGCATGTGGCACGAATGGGAATGAAAGATGTGCATGGAAGCTTCTTGTAGGAAAACCAGAGTGAAAACGCCCAGTTGATAGACTAAGAATGAGGTGGGAGAATAGCATTAACTATGATTTGAGGGAAGTAAATTATACAGGGGATGATTGGAAAACATTAGCTCAGGATAGGGATGAATGGAGAGCTTTTATATCCGCGCGGCCATGAACCTATGGGATCGATAGTGGCATGAGTTAGTTAGTTAATTTTTTAGCCACTCTTACATATGTCGCTAAGGCGCCACCTCTCCCGGGTTGATAAGAATTTATAATTTTGTTTTGCTTCATTATTTATTTGTCAGCACTTGTACTTTTGTATATTGCTTTTCCATTTTGTTATTGTTCGTAAATTGAATTTGTTTTGCTTTTAGATGCCTGAAAGTGACGAGATGTTATTTAAGACCATATTATGTCAATTAATCTTTTAATAATTTATATTTTCTCAGACAGACGTATACGTATTTAGGTGGCCATATTGGTTTGAAGATTATCGTTTAATTTAAATGTATTGTAAGCTTAAAATAAGTCATGATGTCTCCCAATGGGCATCCAGCACGTTTATAACACACTTCAATTAACCGACGTGACGTGTTGTTCAGGCTGGATGGAAGCGGTACCATTTTGTGAAAAATGTGTGGTTACTTACTTCCTCACTAGCACTATCGAACCCATAGGTTCATGGCCGCGCGGACATAAGCTCTTCATACATCCCTATCCTGAGCTAATGCTTTCCAATCATTCCCTGTATAATCTACTTCACTCAAATCATAGTTAATGTTGTTCTCCCACCTCATTCTTGGTCTACCAACCGGGCGTTTTCCTTCCGGCTTTTTCTACAAGAGGCTTCCATGTATGTCTTTCATTCCCCATATGTCCTGCCCATGGCAGTCTACGAGACTTAACTGTTCTTATCATATCGGGCTTCCTATAAAGACCATGTAGTTCATTGTTATGTTGTCTTCTCCATTCACCTGTCTGTTCATCTCTTTGGTCCAAAAATTTTCCTAAGAACTTTATTCTCAAAAACTCGTAATCTCATTTCCTCCCTTAAGTAAGAATCCATGTTTCGCACCCATATAATATAACTGGTTGAATAATAGTTTTATATATTTTCAGTTTAACGTTTTTTGAAAGGAGTTGAGACATCAAAAGTCTCTGCAATGCATAATAGCACGCATTTCCAGAATTGAGCCTATTTTTAATTTCATTGTGCATCTCATTCCTATTTTGTGGTTATTAAAATTAGTTGTCTTCTTTCAACAAACTTGGGTTTTCTATACTTAATTATTATTGGAACCAGCGTCCTTCGAAATGATATATGTTATGCGTGGATAATTTCATACAGTTCACAGTTATCCCCTTGACCTAGCACGATATAAAAGGACACAAAAAAAGGACCATTATACAGGTTTAGGCCTTAGTTTATGTTTTAAAGTAAACAGAAGCACGAGGTTAAGAGTGATTTCATTGGCCACATGAACCTAATGACATCGTTGTCCAGCTGCGTAGATGAAAACATAGTTCCTTGATCAATCTATATTTTATGTAATAGGCCTATAACTACTGTGTATGAACAAAGTTATCGCAAAAATAATAATAAAGTAATAAAACACAATATAACATATGAAAAAATGACATTGGTGAACAGTAAGCATACATTTATATATAGGCCTATTTAAATATAACACCATTTCGCGCATGCCAGTTGACGAAGAGGGGGAATTTGGTTATTTCAACATAGCCGCTCGTGTTGAATACGTTAAACATCAGATGGCGCGTAAAATAGTACCATCGCTCCACCAATCACAGATGCCTGCGAAAGGATAACTTTTGTGGCTTTGTTTACAGTAATAAACTAAGGCCGAATACGGTATATAAGTGGGGATTTACCTAAAATATAAACAATAAGATCTCTCTAGCGGCTACTGTTTCAGCGAATTTAGAAGGAATTAAACTATGGAGGCTATTATGAAAATATATCTTTAGAAAGTTAGGTAAATCTTCTTGGTTCATGTCTAGTGTACATCGAAAATGACAATTACCAATATATGTATACAGTCATACAGGGTGTTTCAGAATAAGTATTACAGACTTCTAGGGGTTCTAGAGGGGACTTAGAAGATAACGTTTTGATAAGGAACGCATGTCCGGAAACGTACCATTTCCATGTAAAATAGGTTGAATATCGAATCAAAATGGACTAATATCGTGTGTCTTTTGTTTCAGGATAAATATGACAGACTTCTAGAGGTTTTACTACACCTGTCGAATAGGAAGAAATTATTGAGCATACACCAGGTCTTGTGGGGCGTGTGTATGAAAACTTGAGTCGCAGGTACACTTTGTGCAACGAACAACAGGGTCACCACGTGGAAGCACACTTGTAATAGGGGCCTACAACATTCCTAGAAGTCTGTAATACTTAGCCTATTCTGAAACACTCTGTATAAGCGTGTGTGTGTGTGTATGTTTGTTAACGCAGTAGCCGCCGAAGTTTTATTTTTGTTTAGTCGAAACAAAACGTTGAATATTGCAATAAATTTAAAAAGTTCAGTTAAGTTGATTAATTTGAGGTTGTTCTCGTGAAACGATTTTTTGAAAAAGTTTTAGAGATCTTCACTGTTGGTATTTAGTGGACACCGAAAATGATCATTTTCTATACCGGTACATATGTGTGTGTGTGTGTGTGTGTGTGTGTATTAACGCTGTAGCTTGGCCAAGTTTTTTGCTTTATTGGAATCAAACTTGATATATTGCCAATTATTTTTTAAAAAATCACTCAAATTGGTTAAGCAGCCAAATCATACTATTAGGAGTAGGAATTCATACGAAACGAAAATTTAAAAATCGCTGTACCGATCGTAAATGTCGATTTTTCGCAACAAAACTCAATGTATGCTACTGAAGTAAATTATTTTGTCAAAAATCAGCGAAATTAAACAATTAGAAGTCTGCTTTTACCTGAAACTCGAAAGTAAAAAATCGCTCTAGCGGTCGCCATGTTTGCTTTTTCAAAATATAAATATTATTATTATCATCATCATCATCATGAACAAATTCGTTTTAGGCCATGTGGCCTGTACGGTAAACCTAGCGAAGATGGTCTTGATCTTTCCACCGATGTTTTGGTCTTCCTTGGTCCCTATGTCCAGTTGGGGTATATTGGAATGCCAATTTTGGAAGTCTATTTCTTGCCATTCTTCTCAGATGATTTTTCCATTCTTGTTGGTATTTTTGGATCTCTTCATTTAAACTTGCTACTCCAAGTTTTCCTCTGATAGTAGTGTTCCTTTGGTGATCCAGTCTATTAACTCCTAACAATGATCGTAAGAAGCGCATTTGGCTTACTTGAAGTTTATGAGAGTTTCTTTTATTTAAAATCCAAATTTCACTTCCGTATTTTAGAGCAGCTTTTGATTGTGACGTTATGTAATCTTAGTTTTGTCTCTGTCCTCATCTGTTTACCAAAATGTCTTCGTATTACCCCATTCATTTTATTATATTTTTGTAATTTTGAATCAATGTCACTCTTATACTCTGCAAATACACTTCCTAAGTAAGAGAATCTGACACTTGTTCTATAATTTTTCCATCAATCTCAATTTTCACCCGTTGTATGTTTTTTCCACACATTGCCATTGTTTTGGATTTTGATGTGGAAATTTTCATATTATATTTGCTGGCAATTTTGAATAATTGATATGCTGCTATTTGTAAGCTATCTTCGGAATCTGATAATATTATTTGATCATCAGCATATAATATTGTTTGAATTATTTTATTCCTAGTTATTGAAATTCCACTGTTTACTGTTTGTTTCCATTCTTGCATTATTCTGTTAATATATATATTAAATAAGAGTGGAGATAGTCCACATCCTTGTCGAACACCTTTGCCTGTGTTTATGTGTTCTGTAATTTCTCCATCTGGTAATTTAATTTTGATTTTAGAATTTTGATATAAGCTTTGTATGGCTCGTATTACATGTGAGTGTATATGTTCTTCATGCAGTATCTGCCAAAGTTTATCTCGGTTTACATTATCATATGCCTTTTCATAATCTATAAATAGTATGTACAGTGGGAGATTAAATTCTCTCCTTTTTTCCATAATTTGTTGCAGGTAAATATTGCATCTATAGTGCTCCTCCCTTTTCTAAATCCACATTGTTCTTCTTCCAAAAATGTTTCAGTACTTACTGATAACTTATTTTTAATTATGTTGGCATATAATTTAGATGCAGTTGGGAGTAAGGTAATGCCTCGGTAGTTATCACATTTGTTTTTCTGATATAAATATATACCATATAATCTAATCATTTCATCAACTTATATTGTTCCCTATAAAATACATTAGTTAACTTATTCAATATTTTTGTTAAAAATGGAAATATGAATCAGAAATTATTTAATATATGTCAAATTAGCGGATACGGCAGATGTTGTCCTGTCCGAACCTTCAATATTCGTGTCATGGCCGGACAATAAAAATATAAGTTACATTTTACGATAAAATTCACTAATTAATAAGTTCTGAAGAAAACTCCTCACTGCCATCTATCGTGGCTGAAGAAGCGTGCATTATTACGTCACATTGTTGTCGTGCGGAATATGTCGATAATATAGATTACTATACATCTGACATTAAAAAAATCTATTACCCGATCGCAGCGCCACCTACCGGGTCCTATTGTGAATCTAAACCATCCAGTGATCCACTAAAACTTACATACACACACACACACACAACATTTTATCATAATCAGTCCAGTCGTTTACGCAGTTTCTAATTTCGGATTTCAAGTAAATTTCCGTTTCTAATTGTCTGATTTCAGACATTTTTTGATATTTATCTACCCTTATTTTAATAGAACATACTGGCTATCTTTGTCAAACATCGAAAATTGTGACCACTCGAGCGATTTATAAATTTGCACTTCATGTGAACTCCTATACCTAATGGTTTTATAGGGTCAAATTGTAAATTTAAACCATCCACTCAAACAAACAACACAAACATTTTAATCAAAATCGGTGCAGGCATTTATGCAGATTTTAATTTCGAATTTCAAGTAAACCTTCACTTCTAACTTTCGGATTTCGCTGATTTTTGGATAATACATAACTTCGTTTATTTTAATAGGATATTCCTAGGTTTGTTGTGAAACATCGAAACTTGCGATCGCTAGAACGATTTTTAAATTTTTGTTTCAGGTGAACTCCTACACCTAATGATTTTAAAATATAAACGATAACACTCACCACACATCTGAAACTCTGTACATACAAAGTTTCACGAAGATCGGTTGAACGGTTTACAAGTCTATGAGGGACAAACAAGTATACATTCGTTCATATATATATATATATATATATATATATATATATGTTTTCACTGCAGTGCGTCACTTTAAATAAGTTGGAACAATAAATTCATCCCTGACGTTTAGAAGAAGGAAGAAATTAACCTTCAAGTAGAGTATGTCATATGAACAAATGAAGCAAGTTCCTCGAGTTCAAATGTCAACAAAATAAAAATATATATTTCGTGAAGCAGATAATATTGAGTTTCTGAGGAATTTTGTTAATTCACGAAGTTGCTGCGCGGACCTTATTTAATATGTTCTATTTAGGAGAGTAATATCCATGTTCATCGGCCGCGGTGGACTAGTGGTTATGCTCCTCTGGTCCCGACGGTCGCGGGTTCAAACCCGGCCGAGGTCGATGGATTTTTAGGACGGAAAAATCCAAGGAGCAAGTCCTCCGGGAGGGACTTTAAGCTGTGGGTCCCGAGTCTGAAGATTTTCTGGCTCGTAAAAGATCCTTAAGCCTGAATGAAAGGCCTCTAAGCAAAATTTACCGAATTTTCTCGTCCTATTACTACCTTGGTTTCCTAGATGTCAGTATGAGGCGGAACGCTGAACACGGATCACTTTAAGGACATCTATACGAAAACAAGTGTAACTAAATTAGTATGGTTCAAATTCTCCCCTATAGGGGGAAAGAGCCTAAATCTCTGTTAAGGGAAACATGGGCTTACAAGATTACAAGACATCCATGTTCACAATATTTTCTTAATGTTATATCACACTTGAGAAACACACACATCGTTTTTGGCTACAACTTAACGTGTGTAATTGTTCTGCTTTTCAATGAAAGTACAATAATTAATTATATTGGAACGAAGCGAATTTGTTATATTACTCTATCTCTTGTCTGTTAATTGCATTTCTTTGTATATAGTCACATTGCGAGAAGAACAGATGTGGTGGCTATTAGAAGGATTTCTTAATTTCAGGATTCAGGTAAACTCACATTTCAAATTATTTTTTTTTTAAGAATATCATTTTTCCGTTTTTATTTTCAACAGCATATACAGAGTTTGGCTGTGGAAAATAATAAATCGCGGACTTTAGAGCGATTTTTTGAATTTTATCTTCAGGTTTACACAACTGGTATTTGTCAAATTTACTAGTTAAAAGACGAACTTATTTTGTACAATTGAATGCTACAGGTCACTAAAGCTCTCCACACATACGTAACCTGAGGCAATGCTTTCTACTCCTTCTCTGTGTAATTTCCAAAAACTCCATGGCGCGACAGATCTAGAAGGCCATTGACCTACCAGCCGCTGCTAACCTCACATCGTATATGTTAATCATAGAAGTAGACGATCAACCAGCAGTATTTTTTTATCTCTCTCAAATGATGGTTAATATTATTTCCAACCTCGTTCAAGACGTGCCACATGACACCGCTCTCTCTCTCTCTCTCACTCACACTCACTCACTCACTCACTCTCTCACACTCACACACAACTCTCACACACACACACTCTAACACACACTCACACAAACACTCATACACAACACTCACACACACATTCTCTCACACACCACACCACCACACAACCACTCACACACACAAAACTCTCACACACCACTCACTCCCACACACACATTCACACTCACTCACACATAAACACTCTCTCACACATACACCACAACACAGACCACACTCGCCCGCACACACATTCTTCACACACACACACTCACACACTCACACCAACGCACACTCTCACACAAACGCACACACACCCCCACTCACACACACACTTCCACACACACTATCACACACACACTCTCACACACACAAGAACACACACACTCACACACACACACTCACACACACACACTCACACACACACACTCACACACACACTCACCACACACTCTCACACACACACTCACACACACACTCTCAAACACACACTCCCACACACACTCACACTCTCTCACACACACTCCATCTCACACACACACTCTCTCACACACCACACACTCTCTCACACCACTCTCTCACACACACACTCTCTTCACACACACACTCTCTCACACACACACACTCTCTCACCTCACACACTCTCTCACACCCACACACTCACACATCGCACACATCTCCCCACACATCCACTCTCGCAAACGCACAATTCACACACACCACCCGCTCTCACACACAGTCCACACAACCACTCACACACACACTCTCACACCACAAACTCTCTCACACACCACTTCACTCACGCACTCTCTCACACAACGGCACTCAACACCCTCACACAAACCACCCACTCTCACACACACACTCCCACCACTTTACACCACTCTTCTCACACACACTCAATACACACACCACACACGCACACTCTCACCCCGCCACACGCACACCCCCACACGCACACTTTCACACACACTCACACTCTCACACACAGGCACACTCTCACACACAGCACATCTCTCTCACACAAGCACACTCTCTCACCCCCCGCACTCTCTCACACACCCTCCACTCTCACTACACGCACACTCTCTCACACACACCACTCTCACACACACCCCACTCAAACACACCTCACAACACACTCTCACACCACGCCACTCTCCCACACACTCAACACTCTCACACGCCGCACACCTCACAACACGCACCTCTCACACACACACACTCTCACACACACACACACTCAAAACACCAAACTCACACACACACTCCCACAAAGTCTTTACCACACACACACGCTTTTCTCACCACACACTCTCTCTCACACACAATCGCTCTCACAAAAAAATCTCTCTCACACACACCACTACGCACACTCACACAACACGCACACTCACAACACCCACGCACAGCCACACATACGTTACAGACACACACACACGCACACTCGCACACACAAGCACACAGTCCTCAGACACAAGCCACACCCACACACAAGCTAACTCTCACACAACAAGCACACTCTCACACAACGCACACTCTCACACACACGCACACTCTCACACACACGCACACTCTCACACACACGCACACTCTCACACACACGAACACTCCACACACACGCACACTCTCCAACACAGCACACTCTCACACCCACGCACCACCTCCACACACTCTCACACACACGCCCACCCTCACACACCACGCACACTCTCACACACACCACTCTCACTCACACAATCCACACAACACGCGCACTTCACAC